>UELX01001410.1:0-44636 GCA_900480035.1 Eupelmus urozonus | reverse complement strand
GCGGGAATAATAGACCATTTCCAGCGTGTCTTTTCAGGGAAATAAGTGGCCATTATCGTTGAGGTGGGAATAAATTAATTTTATTTACGTGAAAATATAAATATATTTTCAACAGACTTATGATTTTGTCAAATTATTTGTCATTTGTTTTAGTAAATTTAAACATCATTGTACACTTTTTACTCTTATAGAAACTGCATAAAAAAACTATTGCATTGAAACTTCTATTTTTACGATTATTTATAATGAACCAAACATTATTCTAATATCGCACTACAGTAAAGTTTAAAAACAAAATTTTATATGCAAAAGAGTAATTAACCATAAAATAACTTATGTACAATCCACTTAAACCCCTTTTATCACACAGGTGCAAATAGAAAGTTTTCTTCACCCCAACGAAATCTTTCAACTCACACCCTACCTCCCGCTCCTTCTTCAAGAAACAATCGAAGCCCCGCTCACAAGGAGCACACCTCAGCCAGAAGATAGAAGCCGGCAGAGGTAATCCATTTTGCAAAGACAGGCGCAGGCTGGTCGAGGCGATAACTCAGCGTAACTCGGCCTCGGTAACGCAATTAAACTGCCGCTCGTCATTACTCGCTGCGTCAAGTTGAGCCCGAGCCCGGATGTAAGTTCCGAATTACCGGTTAAATTGCATGCAGCTACGAGCGCTGCAAGATCCTATACGCCCAGAGCGTAGCGCAATCTGCGCGCGTGTTTATCCATGCGCGGAGCCGGAGAGAGCCTGCAACGATGGATGTGTATATATAGTTGCCATGGCCAATCGAGCCGGGGATGGTCGTCTTACCCTAATTACCTAATTATCTCTCGGGGAGATGGCCTAACTTCGAGAGCTCGCTCGACTGGAGAGAGTAGTTACGGAGGACGAGGAAGCTTTCTATCAAAAGATACGGGACGCGTAATCATGTACTGTACGCGCTGGATCGCGAATCGCTTTGTACGTAGTTGTCGGGCTGAAACGAGTTGCTTGCCTGTTGGACGGAAACTTAAATTTGAATTTCTCAGGTGAGCGCCAAGATGATGATGGAGCTTTGCAGAGCGATGATGAAATCTTTTTGAATGGCTGTTTCTGTAGGTTTATAGTTTTGTATTTCATTTATAAATAAATTTATATAATGATTAGATCTTACATTACAATAAAGATCTTTATTTTTCGAAAAATATGACGGAGAGAAAAGGACACTCCAACTGACGGGAAAAGCTTTGCTATCGCCAACTTTCAATCAAAAAAAATATTTTAGACTATTATATGTATCATCTGATTATAATTTAAAAAATCTCATTTTATTTCTATAATTTTTCTTACGAATGATACAATGTTTAGAGTAATATGGAAATGGTCAATGTTATTGCATGATTAGAATATATCTAAGTTCGAAATGATTTTAAAATTTGTTTGATAATTTTCAATATTATATCGTATTTTTTTATGTACTATGCATACAATTTGATATTACGCATTATTACATGTGCGTAAATTAGACTTTTACATACATTATGCATAGAATAAAATAAATGAAGAACTGTATGAAATATAATATTGGCTTTATCAGAATTTTGGTAAATGTATTAAAACAAAAAAGAAATGTTTTGATATGTCTACCAAAATGCTGATAGTCCGTATTTACATTACAATTAAAAAAATAAATTCTAGAGTTAATCCCATAAGAATATTAAATTTTACATATTCTTATAGCCATATATAACATACACGTGCAATAAAACTATTTGTCGCACATTAAACTGTTAAAAATTTGGGAGAATTTTAATTAAAATAAAAAATTGTGAATATTGTTCTATTGTTTCAAATTATCCAAATATCTTTTATTAATTAATCATTTTGTTATTTCATTTGTGAATCTACTTTTATTTCGGTTTATAAAATTGTATTTGAATTTTTTAGGGTCTTATGTACATTTTACTATTATATAAAATTATTAAACTAGGAAGAGACTGCAGGCGACATTGTTTAATTAGTTTATTAACTAAAAAAGACGTTTAGACTTCACAGCAGGAGGTCCTTTTTACATAATATATCACAGTCTCAAAAATCACATTCTTAAGAATTATCTTATTTTGAAAAATAATATTTTCGAACATGATACATTGCGTAAAAAATAAACATTATCGAAAATTTATCGAGATTTCATAAAAAATTCTAAATATTAATATATATCTAAATATTATTAAATTATTTTAAGATATGCTAAGAATGCCGATACTTTTCTATAAGATCAAGAAACTTAGAGTTGAGAAGCTCTGGAGCGTTTAGGCCCCAAATGAAGTCCATATGGGAGAAATCTGGATCATCGATTTTGTGCACGTTCGCTGTTTTTGGAAGGTTTGTTTGTAGCCTCTGCATATCCTAAAAATATTATTAGTGTTATTTAAAATTATTAACTTAAATGATGAATACTTCAAAAAGTTGAAAAATTCGCTGCTAACTCGATTTAAAATGCCTGAAAAAATTCAGTAAGTGATATTGCACCATCATTTATTGGATGCTGTAGGACCTTTACAACTCATCAGCATTTATTCGTGTGTTATTATGACATTTAAATATATTTTTGCTACTTTATGAATATTCTGTCGAAACTGCAGGAATTTCATAAAATGTAACATTTTTGTGTGCAAGTAATTGATTGTACCGCAAATGATGATTTTATGTAAATATCATCACTTGTATTATTTGTAATATTTTAGACCTCAAGGCTCATTCTATAAACGCCGGAAAACCCGTAAAAAAATTATTTTACAGAGTCTCATTTAAATCTATGATTCAAATGTTCAATGAGTTGTACTCTTCCTATAAGTTAAAGTAGAATAAATGCACCTATAAACTTTTGTGAAATTTTATTAAAAGATTTAGAAAAAAACGTGATCAAAAACATACTATGTTGATAAAACATACATATAGCATTTCCTACTACTGTTGTATTTTTTTTCTTTAATCGAAAAATTTTGTTGTTATCATAAAATTTACTCAATGCTTAATATACATTGAATTTTGACCTGGTATATAAAGTACATAACATTTTTTTCTGACTGTTTTATGCATTTTATAAACATTTGTAATGAAACAATGTTTACAAAATTTTTCACAGTATAATCAATACCAAAAAATATTACTCAAAAGTTTAACTTGATTTTCTTACCTGTGGATGAGTAACGTAATCATTTTCAGCCCAGAAAAGTTCCATCGGCATATTTCCTTTCGATAGATCGTATATGGGTGGCTCTTCATTGTTGTAAATTCTTCTGTTTTTGTCTGGGCCAAAGTCAAAATTTCGGAATTCTTTGGCGTAGAGCATTTGTGAAAAATGAAGAAGGGTTTTTAATGACGTTCCCGTTGGAAGGTGCCCCAAATAATATGGATACAATGACTGAAACAAAATAAACAAAAAATTTTTGAATTGGCTTGAATTTCCTAAAAGTGATAGTTAAAAAACGATTATATAATATATGATAAAAAAAAATTATAAAATCTTAAACAGAATTTAACAAAGTGATGGATAGTTCTTTATAGAATCGCAGATGGCACTAGAAAATGAAAGGAATGATAATAATTACAGTATTTGTATTAGGAAAATTGAAGCCTGCAGTCGCAGAGATTAAAGTTTGACAAACTTTCTTGAGTAAAGGTCTGCTGCAAACGCATTTTGATACAAAATCCGCCCCTGGACCATTTGGCATAACTTCCCTTCTTACGTCATAATCAGTGGCTTTCTGTAAAAAAAGAATTTTCTTACTTTAAAATATATCTATAGCTAGATTCATAGATTAAACGATTTTTGTTTAAAATTTAGAACGAACCTTCATATTTTGAAGTATCATTCCAACGATCGGGATAACGCCTCTTATATAAGTGGCGTAAGCTACAGGAGCCAGGCCAAACATCGCCTTGACTTTCACTGCAACATCGGGCCGTTCACTCACCATTACAAAAAATACCGTCGTGCCCATCGAGTGTCCAATATAAATTACGCTTTGATTTTTTAAAGATGAAATGTAATTGATTTTCGTTGAAATATCATGAAATCCCATTTCATGCCAGCTAAATAAAAAATGTAATTATCGTATGAAGAATTTAAATCATGGTGCATCAGAAAAGAACATTGTGCTCAATGTCTTAAGCAATCATTTCATGCGTATAACATTTTTTAAGATTGATAGATCAGAAATAATAATTTAAGTTTAAGAATTTTTATTTATACCTGAAGTCCCAAAATTCTGGATCTGTTGATTTATAAATGGTATGATTTTTCGAATACGTGTTCCCTCGGACATTACCCATCCAGACATCGTAACCGGCGTCTGCAAGTACATAGGCTGAAATTCATTAATAATTAATAAAAAAAAAGCTATAAAATAATTTTTATTCAAATAAGAAAGTTCTCTCACCAAGGCTTTTGCCTTTTCCATTGGCAATCCAGGCAAAGGAGCTATCTAATAGTCCGTGTACCATAAGTACAGGAGGAGATCCTTCTGCGCCGGGTATTCGATGTAGACCTAAAATATATCCATCTGGCGTTGTTACAAAATGCTCTTCCGCTGGATATCCTGATTTTCTTATTAATTCGATCTGAAAATGTATGATAGTTCATTGTCAACTTAATTAATTAATACGAATTTTTCTAATCCTATAAATAAAATATGTTAACTTCTGCAGCATTAACCAGTATTCAAAAAATGTTAACTGCATTATAATTTTCAAATATTTTAACTAGATTCTTAATTAGCTACAAAACAACTCACTATCAATTATTTATTGATAGTGAATAATTTATTGTAATTACACCTGCAAACGTATACCTTTAATTAAAGGTATACGTTTGCAGGCGTACAACAATAGTAAACTTATTATTAGAAGATCTGATTCGTTTGCAATCAGTAGCTTATATAAAGCTTATAGCAGTTTAACCACTCATCCACACTTGACCTTGCAGTTATCACATTACTTTCATATAACTACTCACGGATGTCATGTCTTCTTCAGGCTCGTTGCTGCAACTTATGAAATTGACGCTTGATTCGGCAATCTGGCCTATTCGCTCGCTCCAATTCTGGTTCATCAGTCTATTGATCTCGTTACTTATAATCATTGGTACGTTACCGTCGCTCGGAAAAGTAAAACTTAATCCGCAAAAAACCGCTAGGCATGCTAGCAGATCTATTCGGCGTTTCATTGTCTGCACGATGTTAATCATCATGGCGGATAAATTTCGAATGGTCTTCGATCACTGGTCACTATGGCATTTTAAAGATTTTGTAAATAGATGGGCCGCTTTACATATTGGGTGGTTTTATTTTTATAGTAGGTATAGAATTACATGATATAAACATAAATAAGTTATTAAAAAGACGGGGTCGATGCTTCATCATGACTCAATTAAAAAAATAGTGTTATTTGCAATGTCTGGACTGCATTGAGATAAGAAAATTATCGCTGGTCTTTTTTTTGAGAAAACACTTATCAAAACAGAAAAAAGCGAACCGGAGCAATTAATTTGATAAAGAGGACGTCGGATACCGATTATAGTTTGGCAAGTGTAGGTGCATATGCGGATTTGTATGTGTCTGTAAATGCGTGCGGTGTAAAAGCATCATAAAACATTAAAACGTTACTTTTTTAACATTTTAAACACGAAAAATGAAGTTAAACAAGTATTTCAAAAAAGTTCTAAATATCCACTTGTCTACGTGAAACTTTGTATAAGATTGTGTTGTGTCTATCTTTACATTATGTTGTAGTCATAAGTCACCGTACTTGTCTTAAGTTAATAAGTTTTTGTCATGCATGCTTGGAAAATGTCATTTTGAGTAAACCTTCTTTTGCGCATTTTATGAAAAATATCCTTCGTATATTATTCGATATATTTTTCAGTAGTACACGGGATTATATATCGCAATAACTTTGTTCGTGCCATGCGCTATTTGCAACTTACCGTACTAGTTACACAAAATACTAAAATGGGGCGCTTCCACCCTAGACTAGGGAACTGGAAAGTTGTCGCCTTCCTTTTGTTCATCAATGACTTGTTGCTACCAGAAATAGTTATTTGGGTAAACTTATTGAGTCGTCGAACTACTTGAGAACCGAAGAGAACTGTTGAGAGTGTTATGTCGGCTGGGGACTCAAACGAAAGAGGCAGACAGTTGAGATATCCAAGCATAATAGTTCGGATTACTTGCGATCGAGACGCTCGTGTTGCTCCGGTTGACCGATTAATATTATCGAATTAGCCCGTTACAAGCATATTTTTATCATTCTTATATGCATTTTACGGATGCAGAAAATTGCACTCGTCATCGTGTTGTCGATATAAATGCGACTCAAATTAAAAGGGGCATTGGCACTGGCCAGTGGTATGAAAAAGTTCTTAACGGCTTAAAACAATAAAATCAAAAGATTATTGCATTTCGTTCAGCTCCTTATTATCAGATAACTATACGTAACACTCGCTAGACGATGTTTGGGAGTCATATTACTAGATATTGTTAAAGAAAAAAACTACGACGAAATACACAAAATGGGTGGGTGGCTAAAAAAGTAAACAAAAAATTTTCTACAAATGCCATTACTTGACGATTTAGAATATTGACATGAAATTTAGCATAGAGATAGAGTACATCATCACGGAGGGCAACTAGCTTCTGAATTTGCTTGTATCATGATATATGCATAGTCGGTAATAGAAGGATTTTTGGAATTGTTAAATCCAGAAAAGAAATAATTTATAATGAATACTTTTTGAAAACACAAATGAGAGCTAATAGAATTTTTCATCCAAAGTCCTAATTCTGTTAGTGAAAAATCATTGTGAAAAATATCTTGTGAAAGATTATTATGTTTTAAGAAAAAATTACTATAATGTACATCAATGTTGATTCATAATGAATTTATGGCAAATTTTAACACACTTATATCAGTTATTTATATACTTCAATGAAATTAGCAGAGATAATATGCTCGATTCAGTCGGGCGCAATCGTCTGCGAGAAATTAAGATCGGTTCCTCACACTTAACTGAGAAAAAAATTAGGAAATAAATTAACAAAAAAATGGAAAAATTCACCATTGTCTATCGTAACACTATAAATAGCGTGTAATAATAATTATAAAAAGACGTCCATATCTTGGGCAACACACAAAAATAGTAATTTTTTCAATTTTTTACTCTAAATGTTCCGAAATGTTCTACTCTGACTTCTTATATCAATATTCTACAAAATCCGTTCAAACATAACCACACATCCAATCTTCCAAACATACCATCTCAAAACTGTAACATCCACGAGTTCCCAAATCTCGCATGAAACATTTACAAGACGCATCCCCATTGCAACGAATGCGCCACCCTCCGCACAAACACACACACACGGGACTACGCGTCGAGATAAATTGAGTCGTCTCGAGTGCGCGAGCAAACAGTCATCGGGCGTCTCCACGTCGCTCGTCCCGAAATTCCTCCTCCTTGACGTCGCTTACAAAAGAGGCTGAGAAATCATTTATATTGGCCCGGCGAGTAGAGCCCCGAGGCCAGTCGCGTCTCGTCTCTATCTCATGCGGATCGATAAAGAAAGGGACGAGCATTGATCCAAACGGGCTCGATCGGCCCTTTTGTATACGCAAATCCTTTCATTTCATCGGGAGCTAGCCTCTGACCTACATGCAGGCAAGAAACACTCTCGTCAAGTGGTCGATTAATGCCGATCGCTTGCGAGTTTTGGGAAAACAGCGGCTATTGAAAGCCGGCTCGGTTATTGGGCCGAGTGCGTGGGTGCGTCTTAAGAGGGTCCCTGTTGACTTAAGCGCGTGGCGAATGCCGCCTCTCAAAACACGTTTTTCTCCTCGAGCGCTGCCGTGCGGGAAGAAAAAAGGAGAAATCCGGCAAGGTCTGCACGCGTCGTTAAGCACGCGTTGTGGGTTGGTTTGGGTCTCGCGCGATGTACTGTATTTTGGGGTTTTTTTGTAGGATTTTTTGAGGGTTTGATACAATGGTCGTTGCTGTGGTTACTTCGAGTTTGTGCTACATTCGATTAGGTTTTGTCTTGCTTTATACAGCGATTGATTCTCTATTGAGCGGGCGTATATTTATGTTCGTTTTTATTCTGTCTTTCTTTTTTTATGTAATGAAAGTCTGGTATAATGGGCGTAGTTTCAATAAAACGCATTCGTACTTCGATGTAACAATTCTTTCTATTACATCTTTATAAGTAAAATAATATTAGAGATATTTTAGTTTGGAAACTTTTCGCTAAAGTATGTTATGAAAATATATTTTTTCAATGGTATATTTTTTTAAATATTTAGTTCGATTTTATTGTATTAGTAAGTAAAAAGCGTGGTAGTTCTTTTCCACATATCTGGAAATATAACCCTTATTTTTTTATTTTTTTTATTAAGATTCACTATATATTAACAATAATGTATGTTAATCTTTACTTTAATAAAAGAATTTTTCTTTCAGTTAAATTGTTCTACTACTACTAAAACAGCATCAAATTTTTTATTCGCTAGAGTTTGAAGTTTTTAAAAACTAAAGCTTTCAATCTTTTCTTTTTTATGAGCAAAAATGTATAAGACTGCATACAAAAGCTGTAATTTTACTAGTTAGAGATTTGAATCTTTCTATTTTTACACACGTCTATTTTATGCAAGCGTTAAAGCACTTTTCTATCTTCAGTCTTTTAAATGTTGAATTAATGTTTACGTAAAATTGAATTACCTCGACAAACTCAAAAAAATTAGTTAATAATTTTTATTTTCTTAAGCTCTGCTCCTAGATTTAGAGAAACACAAAATTGCTTTAGCATAAATTTATCTACTTACACACTTTATCTAAAAGTCTATTAAAATTAGTATTTCTAGTGTAAAAATGCAATCATAAATTGCCTCAAGATTGTAATTCTCTTTGCTATTATATTTTTGTAAAATCCAAACTTTTAAAAAATAAATAAAATAAAAAGCAGACTTGAAATAACTATTATAACAATTCAGTCTAAAAGCATGTTTTCACTGGTTGCATTAAAGCCCCATATCTAAAAATTATCCTTCCCAATACCTTCAACAAATCTCGTCCATATACCAAATCATCAGCAACTACAAACAACCCTAGCAAAAAACTCCCACTCGCAATAAATTATTGACAGCATCCCATGCGCGCAGTCCTTGGACTTTAAGATGACGCACAAAATTGCAGAGCACCTAGAGAAATCGGATACGCATACGCGGACTTGAGCCGTGCGCGCGGGGCGGTTACCGCGCCGAGTGAAAAGGGGAGGGTGTCGGCGCGACGCCGGTGCCCTCGCGGGCATCGACGACGCGCGCAGCGCGCATATAAGTAGAGACTCTGGAATTTCGATCGCACGGCCCGATAAAGCGCTTGAAAAAATCCGCCGGAGAAAGAGAGAGGGCCGAGAGTGTAACATCTACATTCCGCGCTGGATGCGTTTCAATTTGTAAGGCTTTTTTTTATGGAGTTTTGTTTATTGATTTATGTTTGACGGTGGGAGAGGTTTGATGGATGTGAATAAAGTTTTGTTTTAATTTATTGATGTGAAATATTGTTTTTTCAATTTATAGATTTGATGCACTTTTGCCATATGGGATTAAATGCTGTTTTGAAATTACTGGGAACGTAAGATTGTGATTGAACGATATATTTATACGTTCTTCAATTGTTACGATCATAGGAACACCTATATGAAGTTCAGGACATCTCTGGCATATGTACTGTTATTCATATTGTAATTTATACTCCTCCCAGTTCCAGAACCTCATTTTAAATTTGATCTTATAAGTGACATTACAATGAGTAGTTTAATACTATCTAATAACGACTCTGTCACTCGAACTATTATGAGAAAATCATTCTCAAATAAACAATCAAATCCATTACGCAAACCACATTTTAATACTCTACATTGTTTATAAATACCAAACATCGCATGCTCGATCGATATTACCCCAACCGATAGCCTCAACCCGACCCAAAAGAAAAATGCACTTGACAAGTGGCGCCTCTGGGGCAAGCGAGATGACAAATTTCAATCGTGATCCAGTTCGTGAGAACTGAGCTCGGCCCATTACCGCGCGAGGTTCCTCGTAATCTCATTCATCGCCTCGTCCCTATATTTCGCGGCTGTCTAGCGCGCGCCGAACGAGGCCGATTCGGTCGCTCTCGCTAATCCGATCACGATTTCGCATAGGCGTGGCTCTGCACTTTGTGGCCTGCCGGGATGCTTCCAGCTCTCGGGGCTTTTCTGATCTCGCATACTTTGACGGTTGGCTACGATCCTGGTTATGCGGAAAAGCGCCGCGGCCTCGGACTTTCATCGAGATTGTTTGAGAGGAGTTTTAAATTCTGGAGGGCAGCGAGTGGTCTGGATTTTTTTTTGGCTTTCGAAAGTCGCGCCCTATCTTTATGTTTCGGGAATGCAATATTATTGGCGAGAGAGATAAATTGCTGGTGATATGATTGCTGGGAGTAATCGTGGTTTTTTGTGAGGACTTTTGTTAGGCTATGCAAATTAGATTTGTATTTGGTACAGAGGATTTTTTTTTTATTTACAGATATAATCAATCTGTAATATTGCAGATTTTATTTTATTTGGGATAGATTTGTTTTGACACAAATTAGTCCATTACTTATATGTTTCCAGTCATTCAAGAAAGAACTTTGTCAATGGTTAGCAAACTAATGCTGATAAAATATCCAATAAAACTTCATTAATTCCATATCCTTTCAACATTTTGGAAATCTTTTATCAGTTTCTTCTTCAGAACAAGAAATATTGCTATTCATTTACTTATTTACAATTATAAAAGTTATTTAATTAGAAATTGTTTACATACTTACGTTGAATAATTTAGGACTGCGATCCTTTCATAGTCGATAAGATAGTTCGGTTCGCACTATGGCTTTATTTTTAGTCATATTTTTATTCAAAAAATGTTTCTAAAAATCGTTTCAACAGAGATTCAAATTTTCTATATTAAACTAACCATGAGAGTGTACTGACGATGCCGACGTTTCATGAACATTGCAGTTGACTTATTCTGGGCTGACCTGAGAGGAGTGTCTTATTCACATTATATATCTTAGTCGATGACTATGTGCAAAACAATTAGATCGTTGCACGAATTTAAAGGTCCAAGGTAGTTTCGAACTGATCAGATCTTAATTTCATTGGCCAATCAAATTAATAAAAAAAATTGAAGGGAGGATTACCAAATGTATCTATTGTCTATGTTGAAGATGTTTGGATGTTTGTTGATTTCTATTACTTTTAGCTGTTTCCTTGGGTAGTGTGTTATGTTTCTGCTAAGTATGGTTGTTTTTTAGAACAAGTTTTTGTGTCCTGTACTGATGTAGCGTTCGGCAATAGCGTATTTTTTAGGTTAAAACAGTCTATCTCTCCAATTTTTTGATCTTTTGATTCAATGGGCTCCTGGTTTCGCGTATGTATACTTTGCCATATGAACATGGTGGTGTTTCATATACTCCTAACTCGTGTAGTGGTGCACATTTGCCCAAGATTACATTAAGATGTGTTTTATTTTTGCACTAAGTTTATGAAAAGTACATATTTTATATTGGTTGAGAAATCTACCATTTTGTTCTGAAAGTCCTTGTACACTGGAACCAAACATATTCATGTGGAATGTTTTGAATTTTTTCAAATTTTGCCGTGGTGTTTGATGGACTATCATGAAGGTTTGATCAGTCAGATTATTTAATTGACCTGACCCCCGCGATAGTCCATCAAACACCACGACAAAATTTAAAAAAACTCAAAACATTCCACATGAATATGTTCGGCTCCAGTGCCGTAGGGAAGTACGGTGTATGACATAGGTTCGGACTTAGGCTCGTTGTTGGTTTTTCAGTACATCCATTTTAAAAGAGTACGGTTTTTATTGCTTTTAGTTCTTATTTATTAATGAAGAAATAACTGAATTTTTCTGAAATTTTGACGATGTTGCTGTATTCTAAGAGGCCGTTTGATTTTCTGTGACTTAGTACGTCGAGGGATAGTAGTTTTTTATTTTGATCGTGTTCCATGACGAAGCGTATGGCTAAAAGTGTTGGCTGTTATTAAGATACTCTAGAAATTGTTTAAGTTTTTCTAGTTTGTCTAGAGCTTTCTGTTGAAAATATTGTATAAAGATGTTTGCTATGATGAGTGAGAGGGATGATCCCATTGGAGCACCTAATGTTTATAGAATTTTTCATTTACTCTAAAATAAGTTTTAGTGAGGCTGTGCTCGATTAGTGGAAGAAAGTATATCGGAAAGTTTCGTAAGATTTTCAGAATCTTTATTGGACCTGGTATGGGTACTTTAGAGAAGAGGGAGAATACATCGAAGCTGACTAATATGTCTTCTGGTTTAGTGTCGATGCTGTTGATTTTTTGAATGAAGTCCGAGTTTTGCATGTGTGAGGATGTGTGTCCGCTGTAGGAATGGAGTATTCTGGTTAAGAAGCGGTCTAATCTGTAGTTTTCTGTTTCGTATAATAAAATGTTATTACACTTATCGTTATGCCATGCTTAACAAGAGTATTAATTGTATTAAGACGATTCTTGAACTATTTTTTCTCATCAATAGCATTTTAAATAGAATTAATTATTGGTTTCAAACCACTTTTATACAAGTGCTCCAAAAAAATACTTCTGCGTTTAAAAAAACTTCTCATTTAGAACTTTAAAGTAAAATAAATTTAATTAGAACCTGATATACCAGAGGTATCATCGTTATGTTAAAAGTTTTGACAAGCTTGTAATTACATTTAAATTACTTAGGAACTTTATGACTAATAATTTAAAATGACTAGCTTTCGAATGTACTAGTCTTCGTTAGGAGTGACGGTATAAGATCACACTTAAGTTTCAAATTTCACTGTATCTTATATCCTTGACTTTAATGGATTATACGCATGCCAAATGAGATTTTTTATGCCAAATAACACACCACTTAGTGATAGATTGTGAACTAAAACAATTTCAGAACTTAATTAGTTTTTACATACCTTTCAGAATCTATAATGTATATTACAGATAATATTCTTTTATAAATGTATTAGAAATTTGTATTTTTTCATTTTAAAAAAAATAAAATTGTACTTAGAATTATACCAACTTCTATTAATGTCTTCAGTCAGTAAATCAACCTTAAGAGATCTGTCAATAACACGACAATGTGTACCATAATTAATAATTTAAATTGTAGTTAGTAAATAAAAGCCTATACTAATAACACAATTTCTATCAAAATCCTTACTTAAACTATTCGCCCAATATAATAGCTCTCATTCTCTTCTACAAAATCACTCACCGAAAACAATCTTCTAATGCAACTCAAGTTCTCACGAACTCAAACCAACATTACCTCCACGCAGACGAGCGCACGAAAACAATCGAAATCAAATATGAGAAAGCGTGAACACACACGACCATCGCACATTCCCTAACAGCGCGCTAAAAGAAGAAAGTAGAAGCGCGAAGAGCGCCCACAGTGCGAAATCCACGCGTGCAGTCTATATAGACCTATACCGTCGTCGCGGGGGGTACTATACGTGTATAGCATCGCGCCGAGAGAAAGAGAGAGAAAGAGCGAGTCTGTGTCGTTGTCAGGGGAACGGCGGAACGAGGGAGTGAGAGTAAGAGAGGGAGCGAAGGCTATAGAGGAGGATGGAGATAAAGAGGGGCTGAGACGAATCAAATTGGAACGGCAAATGAAGGATAGAGCTTGGAAGAAAGAAAAAGACGGTTCAAGAAATGCGGAGATGAAAAGAAGCGCTCTGGCTTAGCTGTCGCGAGATGTGATTCAAGGGCTTTTTTGATTAGTGGTAGGGCGTTACGCTGAAAAAATTAAATTTTGATTTGTTATGGTTTTTTATGTTAAGTGACAAGATAAATTTCTTATGTTTATCATTAAGTGTGTTAATAAGTATTAAGTAGATAGAGTCCGTTTTGGCAAGACAAATATTGAATACCTACCGTATAAAGCATCAAGTAATGGAGTTTCGTAGCACTGTCTAGAAAATAACCTAAAAATCTACTCATTTTATTTAAATTTGTTTCATTTAATTCTTACAGTTTTCGTGCTTTTCCATGATGGCATTTTACAAACAGAAGCCTTTCTTTCCAACAAGAGCATCTCTTTCCTTACAATCCAACCACAACAGCAATAAAAGAATAACTCCCCCCGAAAGCAACAGCATCAGCGCAAGCTCGAATCCTCTCAATTGCATAAAATCTCTTTCGCACAATCGAAATCCAGCCTCGGCACACAAAAGCAGCGGCGATAAACCGATGAAGAGCTCCCCGTCCGCCCCCCTTAAGAAACCGAAAGTGAAGACCCCCGTCCAAAAACGTCGGCAACTTCTCCAACATCTATATCCCTCCCAGGGCTAACGCACACACCTACAGCCCATCACCCTCGCAGTCGAGTCGTCGCAGTCGCGCGCGGGGCAGCTAAGGGAGCATCGATTGCCGTCCGCGCGTGCGCAGCAGCCCGGCCGCTGGCGTATCAGAGCGCCTGCGTTCCTGGAGGCGGCGCCGCCAGTGTATAGCCCCCGTCCGCCCCCCCTACGTGCACCCCCCAGGGGTGGCGGCCGCGCGGCGCTTCTCTAGCCCCGAGCGCAGTGCGACGTCGCGACGCGCCACGTGCGGTGGGTGAGAGGAGCCACGACCAGGACACGAGTACATATCGCTTCCTTCCGGCTTCCTTCTCTCTCTCTCTGTCTTTCTCGCTCTCGCGCGTGCGCCAAGCCCCCGAGCTTTCGCCCGTCTGGTAGGTCCTTCCGACTGGGGCTGTTGCGCCGGCGACCCCTAGCTTCGGGCCCTTTTAGATCGCGAGGGATTTCGAGGTCGCGAGAGAGAGAGAGAGAGATAGAGAGCTTTCTCAGGCCTCGAGCGCTGGTTTAGCATAACTGGCGGTTTTACTGGGTGGTGGGAGTTTTTTCGAGGTTGATGTTTGGGTTTTTTTTTTTGGGTTTTGGTTGTGATTGCTGGTTTGGGTAATTTAGTTTGGTGTTGTTTTGCTGGTGATTGTCGTTTTTGTAATGAATTATATCCGTAATTATTTGAAAAAGTCATAATTTTTTTTTAATTTCTTTGTAACAATAAAGTTTTTTGGGTTTTTGAGCTTACTACCAATTTATACATATCATTTTTCGATATTTACAAATTTTAATAGGCGAATCAAAAATTTCAACACAGTTTTTTTTTAATTCAAAATAGTTTTGAAATCCTTTTACTAGCCTATGATAATTTCAGAATTAATTGATTAATTATCATTAAACTTAAATATAAAACCGTAACAACGAAAAACCATTTTAAAAACTCAACTCAACATAAAACACCTTAGCCCAATCAAAAACAAAAATCACCCGCAAACCTCCCCAACCTCAAAACCATCATCACAAGCAACCCACCAAACCTCCCAAAACAAAACCAACTCAACACCCGCGATTCTCAATATTCCCGAGCCACTCCAGCCGCAAACTATCCGTCCGACGCGCTCTCGCCGACCTTGCATTCATAAAGACGCGCTGGCGAACGCGCGCGCAGCGTCCACCCACGCGCTCTCTCCGCGAAATACCCCCTTTTTCGTTGGCTGCTTGCGCGCGCGCGCTCGGCACTGTAGTACCCCCCTGCGTGCGTCTGCTCCGGCTGCTGCAACGTCACTCGTACACAGCGCTCGAGCGCAGGCCTCTCTCACCTGGCTCTCTATCGCGCGCTCTCCGACATCTTTCTCCGCTCCTCGTCGTGGCTCTCTCTCGAATTTGTTTTTTTTTTCTTTTCTTTTTTGCTTTCGGCAGGCGGCTTTTTTTGCTCGTCGCGCGTCGCGTTGCGAGGTTCGCGTTGTGACGACGTGAGGATGTTGATCAGTGTGGTTTTTTGTTGTTTGGTTTAGGTGATTGGTGGGTGATTTTCCTTCACGTGCTCGAGGTCAGGATTGTGGATTGTTTTTGGATTTGTCGTGAGGTGATTGAGTGGATAGGGAGGAGTGATACGTTCGAGAAGGGATTTTCTTTGTGCAGTAGGTGAGTACTTGGGGTGATTATTTATTTTAAGCTTCTGTTGTATTAGTTGTCTGTGATTTGATTTGACTAACTCATGGCTTTATTGGATTTTGTATTAGTAAGTTTAACGTGATTAATGTACTTTATTAACTTAATTATTTTGTTAAAATAAAGGATAGGCAATAATTGTATCTGATGCATAAAGCAAGAGAAACGATTAATTAATCGAAAAAAATTAAAGTTTGTTTGAGATATAAAATTTTAAACTTTTAAACTTTGTAAAAAATAAAAATTATCTCACTTTACTAAATTCAATTCATACTCTCAATCTGTTCTTGTTTGTAAGTTTTTAAGTTTTTATAAAATTTTAATAGTCATACGTTTTATACTTTTCAACTTAGCTAAACGGAAAATATTGAAATAAAAATATCATCTTAGTAAAACAATACTTAATAAATATTTCAATAAACATTGAAACTTAAAATAATTTTTAAATTATCAACGTCTATCTATAAAATATTACATCTAAAAATTTCACCTTACTTATTAATACTCGCAAAATTATACAAACATAAAAAAAAAACTAAGAAATCTCCTTCCAACCTCTTTCCTCGCGCAGCCTCACCCGCGCCATAACTCATCGCCCGAAAAAAAAAGTGAAAATATAGGGAGCAAAAAGGAATCCGAAGAGCAGACAAAGCGCAGGAAGAAAAAGGAGAAAACTTTATTAAAAAGTTTTTGCCCGGCTCTCTCGCGCCTCAGCCACCGAGTGTCCTCTGTTTCCCTTTCATTTTACGGGAGCATTTGCAATTAAAAAAGCGCTTGTGCCACCTCCGCGGGGAGCCGTATTTAACTTTGCTTAACTAAGTTCGCGCGCTGTTGACGGAACGCCCCGGGGATCGGGAGCCACCGCCGAGTATAGCCCGCTGGTCCTTGTCCTCGTCTTCGCCGCTGATCCGCGTGCCGATTTTTCGCTCTTCTCTTTCCCCCAAATCTTTTTCTCAAACTTAACTTATTTACGCAGATTTAACGCCTTGCAAATACTGACTTTGAACACAATTGCGGAGTGGCTTGTTTGGGAGCGTTTGCGGTGTTATTTTTTTGCGATTTAGATGCGGTTTGCTGTTAAGTGATTTTCATTTTTTGTTATGTGAGTAGTTTTGTGTTTTGGTTACTGATGATAACGTTTTTCTAATTAGCGTCGAGATTGTAAAGAGGAAGATGAATAAAATCAATTTAGCGTTAATAAAATATAAAATGAATAAATGTGTATGTTTATTACGTGGTAAATACTAAAACTTTTTAAATTTTAAATTTTTTTAAAAATTTTTGATCTGCAAGGTTAAGTGTAATAAATTTGCCTAGTATAATTCAATGTTAAAAATTATGTTCCAGTTTTTTAAATTTATTTTTTGGTAAAAGATGAAAATTCGTTTAACGACTAATGACAAATTTCATGCATAATCAAATATTTGATTGCTCATTAATGTGTGGAAAATATAGCTATAATAAACAACAAAGCATTTTCAACACTTTATAAGAAATAATTTTTATTGCGAAGATATTTTTACTAATTAATGATATTTATATTTATTTGCTTGTTATTACTTTATACAATTAAATTATTGGTATTTTAATTTATTAAAAATTATTTGATTGTTAAGATATTGCAATTATTTGAAATGGAAGAAAATACAAGGTTTTTATTCGACCGCTTTTCTTTTGTTTATTTATAACAATTGTTTTTAATTAAATCACTGTAATAGTACTAACATTTTTATGTTATTTGAATAAACATTTTTAATTAATTTTTTTATCGAAAAATCTTACAGTTCTTAAACCAACAGTAGTATTTTATTTTGTAGAATTTAAAATCAAACTATTACATCAACTAAAATAACATACTATAAACCTAAATAAAAATTACGCCCATAATAACTACTCAAATCTACATTTCAACAAAATCCCCATTGACAATTCCACCCAAAAAAACCAAACAAAACCCAAACAAATAACCATAAAATCCAAAACCCACGGAAAACACCATAAAACTAACTCTCCACCCTCTTCTAAACCTTCCAGGTCTACGCCACCTCACCAGCAGCCGCAAGACCGCCACCAAAACTCACTAGAAATGGCCGCCTTTGATCCTCTCAAGCAGTAAAAAGCTCGAATCTCGCGCGCGCGTCCGCGAAGATAAGCGCCGGAGCCGCGCTCGGCGACACGCCGCTGCACTTCCGAGGAGGGATAACCGGATAACAGCGACAGCATGTCCTACCTCGCTCTGGACTCGAATGCCTGGCAGGTACGTATATTACGCCTGGTACTTTGCGTAATTAGCCCGGCGATAAAAATCTCAGAGATGCGTGTTTATTTTAATTGGAGTGAGGCGCGCTGAGTGAATTTTTATCGGCGCCGTTGTTATTAATTGTCTTTTAAAATATGCCGAGTTATGCGAGTTTTGCAACGAGCTGTAACGCAAGTGTTTAGTCTGGCGGATTGGTACTGCGTGCAATTTGCGGATAGTTTAATATGTGTCTGTCAGCGGTGATTTAAATTCCAGAGAGACCTAGCGCCAGAAGCGGGATAGTTTCACGCGCGAAGAGAGCTCAGCAAACGCTTAATAAAAAACCGTACCCCATATCAACAAAATTTTGCAAAAATGTCACTCTAACTCACTCCAGACAGTTCACTTTCTCCCACCTAAAAAAAAAAAAAAACAATCATCGCAGAATCCAGGTCCAAAAGCAACACCCCCGGCGGTATAAGACAGGTAGCTCGCTGGCGCTTTCACCTCCTTTCGGCCCCGCTGGAAAATGGCGAAAAGGTGGCCGTGAGCCGTGGGTTATTCGGTTAACGGGCCGGCTTAGAGGTGAGCGCGCCCGGCAGGCTCTCGTGTATAGGCTTCCTGATACGTACGTCTTTACGCGATTAAACGTCGCCGTGAAAGAGCCAACGGCGTCGCTCACTCGATTATCGGGGCGCCACCGCTCGGCACGCGATGAGCATGAATATTTATAGGTGAATTGGAGATTTAGGTGAGACGGGGCTTTTTGGTTGCGGAGAATGGGTTGGATAATTTGGGGATTTTTGTGAGGGTTTTTGTTGAATATTTTGAGAGGGTGGTTTGTGTGGGTGGATGTCTGGCATTTGGAAATTATGTTGTAGTTCGTATGGGGAGTTGAACGAGTTTAAAAATCTTGACAACTCAACAGTAGTAATAAAATTCTAGTCGATAAAATTGTACTAGTTGATATTATTATATTTGATGCGTTTTTATTTACAAGAAAAATGAATCAAGGTAAGCGTATTAAATCAATGACAAATGTTTATTAACAAAAGTAGGCGTTTAGAAACTAAAGGATCAATTTTCATTTATAAAATGAAAAAATGACGTACCACACTATAATTTAATAATTTTTTTCATTTTATTTTAATCAGCTACTTCTATTTACTTTCGAGAGCTCTGGAAGTGATCTAGTTAAATTACATATGAATCTGTCGTTTATAAAATGTAGGTCATGCATTTGCAAATCAAATTATTAGGTTAATTTTACAATAAGTTTTAGTCTTTAAATTAAGAAAAGATTTTTGTTGAATTTAAGCTATACTTAATTTAAATTAACTTTTAAAATTTTTAGTTTTTTTAAAAAACATTTTTTCACAGAATTAAAATTATGTTGTCTCAACAATCTATTAGAAAAATAACGTCGTGCTATTCCAGAAAACCATAAATTATAATTTTAATGTATTCATAATCTGGTTTACTTTATTCTTTACAGAAGCTTAGAAAAATAAGTGATCAAAATTAAATACATTGAGGTCACGCAAACTGCTTGAACAAAACGATTAATTAAAATGAAACATTCGCTCTACATTCAATTAAGAAAAATGATACATGCTTTCTAAAAATTTAATAGACAATACAATGAGTTCAAAACATTTATGAAGCAAAATATCTTTCATCCAAACAAATACCTCTCAGTTCGTTTTTCTTTACATCAAAAATTAAATTTCAAAACAATTCGAGAATGCTTTATTAAACATAGTTAAATTTGAATTTGCGTTTTATAAATCTCTCTGCTTTTCTCCAAATATTTAGAAATTTTTTATATGCTATACAATATTACCATTCTTTGCATAAAATACTAATTCTTCTCAAATTTAGAAATCCTTCATTTTTCTCACGCACAACAATAAATCCCACTAAATCCACTTCCTCCACACAACTATACAAACAAACGCATCAACAATCCCTTTTAAACCCAACCGATCAAGAATCCAAGCCAAAACACCCCACCCTCTCACCAATCCACAAACCCGCTCCAGTCATTCACACGCAAGCCAGCCCGGAAAACGGCCGATCTCAATCTGCATACATGCCTAGCTCCATAATCCAGCCCGACTAATTCGCCGTCCTGGAATTAGTAACGCTTGATTCATCTACAGACGCGAGCGCGTGTCTAGCGCAGCCGCAGCACGATAATGGCGCTTGTAACGTATGGCATTGCGCCGTATATGCGTATGCATAACGCCGAGCTCGTTATCTGGCGCGCGCTATCGCTCAGGAGATTGAGATGGACGTCTAATTCGAGGTTAACTGACGATCATATCGGCGCAAGCGACGTTATTGGGGCCGGCTTGTCTTGATGACGATGGCGTGAGTGTGTTTGCGGGGTTTGTGATAAGGGCTGGAGAGGTTTGATGATCGTGGGTTGGCTGCTTTTGGGGATGCGGTGTTTGGGGAACGTTTAGTGGATGTTCTGGGAATATCGTTTAGGTGTTTGTTTTATGCGAATTTTATGAAAGAGAATTTTACTACTTTTCGTATTCGGGCCGATTATTTACTTGGTCATGTGAATTTCATTTTTATTGTTTAACTATTATTAATTGTGTCATTATTGTGATAGTATAAGTTTAACATTAATTAAGATTCAGTCTAGATTTTTCGCAGAAGAATTTTCCCAAAAAATTACCTAGCATGGCGAATCTTAGAGCAATAGGACATCTACTTAAAAATTATAGTTATTCTTTAAAATATTTTAAATAGCACGACTGTTTTTGAAATAAATGCGATTTTTTTCGCGCGGTTACCACGATTATCACGGCAGCTTTTTTGGAAAATTTCTTTTCTTGTATATATTTAGTACTTTCTTACAGTTAAAATAATCATAAATATTTCTTAGAATTTTAATAAAAATTGGAAGTGTTTTCTAATATAGGATTAATAGGCATTGCATAAAATACTCATACAAATTCTTAAAAATAAAGAAAAAAAATATAGTAAAACAAATCTATTTGTTACGCTATTTATAGAGAAATAAAAACCATAAAATCCATTCCCCTTGCTCAATTAAGCCTCATAAATTTCTCATAAAAAAACTCCTCGAACACCTCAGCCCTATTCGAACCCCAAATTCCCCACAGCCACCCGCACCTAAAAAAAACGACCCTCTTCCAAATCCCAAACCGCCCTCAAAAAACAAAATGCTCTCACTCGAAAAAAAAAACACAGAACCGAAGTCATTTAATCGCGTGCCGCCCATCGGCCACAGTAAAGCCCGATTCGTCCCCTAAGGCCGAGCCGGAAATCGCTGCGGCAGCATCCGGAAACGTAACACCTCGACCTTGCCGGATGAGAGAAACGAGGTTAGGTAACTTGCTCTCTCTCTCTCCGGTTTAAGATTAAATTGCCGTAGAGCTGATTTTACTGCGTTTATGCCCGGCGCGCTGTGCTTTTCACGTGCGCGCAATGGAGGAGGTCAAAGCTTCTGAAACTTTGTTTCCCGTAATGCGAGGCCCTGAACTTAGGAGGGGATCATGATGCGGCTTATCGATCGGCCTTCTGTGGGAATTTAGGATTTGTTGGGGTTGGGTGGGAGAGATTTGTAGATGAAGCTTTTGTGAGAGAATATTATGCAAATGTTGTAGAAATTAAAAATGTTGTTTATGGAAATATTCTTACCAATACATTGGGTGTAACCAAGATTTTTATTTCTAAAAATGGGAAAAACCCGGGAAAAAAACTTTATGGTCATGGAAAAATAAATAAAATAATAATTTTATAATACTGCTATGCATAATACATATCTCCTCCCCTGTAACTATTCTGACTGGATCTTGCCTATATAGTACAATATTAAAATTTAATAAAGTTTACGAATTTTTATTGCTCTCTCAATATAATCCAAAGATTAGCGTGTTTGGTTTACATTTCTAGTATTCATATCTGCAGCTCTCGACCTTCAAATTCCTCCCTTCAAATTTCCTCCACAATCACCAGCACCCCCAAACAAAAACCTTCCTCAAACCCAATCCAAACTCCGATTCACATCCAAACCCAACTTCATCTCTCAACCACAATCGCTTCTTACCGAAAACACTACACATCCTCTCTCCCAACTCTCCAATCAAGTGGCCTATCAGCAACAACCCCTATTGACACTCCTTCATCATCCCGATCCTCAATATCACCGCTCAACCACTCCGCCTAATCCCGCCTATGGTACCATTTCTCCGAGCCTTCGGCACACGCCTAATTCGTGAGAAGAACCCTTGACTGCTTGGTACACGCGAAGAAAGCCGCGTATTTGCACATTTTCCAATAAAGCGAGCCGCGTGCCGCAAACACGTACGCGTGTGTCCCTGGGCTAGGACAACATAGGGCCACGCGACTGTATGACCCGCACAATGGCTTAAAGTATATATAGAGGCGGTAGCGCGCGGCCGTGCGAAATAAATGCTATGGGGGAGCCGCCCCCGCACTTGACTGGAGGAAAATCAAGTGCCGATGCGTTGACACGCATAAGCGAGAGGCTGATTTTTGCGGACGAGGCGCGAGTGGGTTTTTTGGGAGGTGAGGAGTTGCGCTTTGGTTGGAGATGCTTTGTTTGATGAGGGGTCGGGTGGTTTGGACGGTTTTCGTCGTGGTGGTTTCTTTTGTGGGAGGTTTGATGAGTGGGTTTGTCGATTTTTTAAATATTTTCTATTTGTTTGATACTTTTATATTTGAAAAAATCATTAGTTGATCTTTGTCTGAAATAAGATTTAATTTGTATATGATTAAATATAATGATTGATAACAAACGAACTGCAGGAAAGGAAATATTTGATTGCTATTATTTTTATATAGTAGATCAAAGAGCAATTTCTGGCGATAGATGTATATTGTCTTCTTTTTACATTTATTTGCAGTCTGGCGAAGTGCAGAAGCAATTTGTTATCATCAATAAGCAAGCTATTTTAAAAATACTAAATTTAAATAAGTTATTATATTCGTTTGATAAATAACAATCACAACTATGAACATCTTCAATCTCAGAAAGCTTTGCATCTTCACCCAAAACTTTCTTTAAACAAAATTCAATACCTCAAAAACAATTCATCTCCATCTCCATCCCAGAATCCGCTCAATTTGCCGTCATTCCAGTATGCATAACGCGTGATTCACTCCTTTGCATGTCGGGGCCAAAAGAAAGCCGAGGAACAGTTGGCGGACACATCAAAAACTCGGCGCACTTCAAAGTCGCTCCGATAACACTCGAGAGCCAGCGCACACACGCTCGGCTATATGTATGCATATAGGAGCTAGAAGCGGGGGTGGCGCAGTTTCGTTTGCCCAGAGTAATGGGGAGGAAGCGCCGGCATAGAAGGGGGTAGAGAAGCCCTGGAAACGAAAAATAAATGATAGGCCCGAATTAGCTTAATCGCGTGATGGTTTGCAAGGGAAATCGCCTATCGTTTTGTTATAGTTCAGAGAGAGAGAGAGAGATGGAGAATGGAGGAGGAGTGGAGCTGGTGCGCGGACCGAGCTGAAAATTGCAGGGGACGACAAATTGCATTTCGATTTCCATTTCGGCTTGAATTAACCGCAGTGGGAGCGAGCGGGGGCTTGATGTGAGTTTGGGACGCTGGCTCTCGCTGTGTTGATTTAGAGGACTTCTAATTTTTGAACGAATGGTTGATGGATGTTGCTGGGGAGGAAGTGAGGGATGGTTATTAATGCGTTGTTTTTGTTGTTTTCGTGAAGGTATACTGATGAAAGGGTAGTCTTTGTCATAGTGGAAATTGACGTTTATGCAAAAATCAATATATTTTTTTTTTTTGTATAATGAGCTTTATTAACTCCTTTTTGGAGTTATTTAGTTATACAATACAAATATCAGTACAATTTTTGTTTTAAATGCATATGAATGGTACAAATTTTTACAAATATTCAGATTACATTCTTTTAGGAATCGTGATATAATTTTACATGTAGATGGTTTGAAATCGGAAATTAATGATCTGGTACATGAAGGCAGGTATATGTTTTTATTTATAAGTTAAATATTTTATTTTATATAATTTATGCTTTTAATTAAAACTGTTCTTAGCTGTTTATTGTGCGTATTGAAATGAATTTAATATTAAATGAAGCATTTCAAATTTTAGAAACAATCTATTAAAATGAAGAATTTTCGAATATATAACAATTTCAACTACGATTAAGAATACATTTATGTCAGTGTACTTTTCAAAATCACGAAACTTATTGATCAAATTGAAACAAGCTTCGTACAGAGCCAATAATTCCAATCCCTTTCATTCTCTTCATAAAAACAATTGATATCTATCATCACCAAAAAATCAATCATCCACCCATCTCCCAAGCAGCATTCAAACATCCACTTACCCAAACTAGCATCCCACTCTTACTCACCTTTCGCTCAACCAAACAACGAGCTTACAGCCAGCCGCTAAGCGAGAAGACTGGACCGCTGAATAAGTTAAGCCTATACGGGGGCCGGCCGCTCGCGCAAACACACGCATGTATATGCGAAAGAGCCGACACTTCTGGCCAAAGGACTCGCCGTTGTTTAATTCAATGACAATACGCGCTCCACTTCCCCATGGCCATTCAAGTCCGAGCGAGCGAAACGGACGCACACACGCGCACAATGGCCACTTTGCTACTCCATAATGCAGCGCCGGGGCAAATCCGGAGCCGAGCGCCGCAGCTGAATGCGCGTTTAATTACATCAGGACGAGCGACTGGTGCGGAGATGTCTCTTGCTGCGAGTTTTGTGTTCTGTTAGTTGAACTTTTTCTGATATTGGAAAGTTTGTAGAGGAGAGTTTGTAAGTGAGATATATTATTTAGGGTTGATGAGATTGTTTTGAGCATTTGAAGATGTTAGTTTTGGAAAACAATAATGATGCGTGGATTGGAAGTTTTTACATTAAATAGATATATAACTAATTAAAACTAATAAAAAATCTTTTTAATTAATTTAGAAAATTTTTTAACGGCTGTTTACTAGTATTTTTAGTTCTTTGATTACATGATTTTAAAATTTCTAAACACACAATTGATTATTATATGTACATTAGATTACCATCTACGTACATAGCTAATAATTATGAGGATGTTAATGGAATAATTTGTCATACATTGAACTACACCTGCGATGATTATTGCTGTTTCTAAAATTTTAGAATTCTATTCGACAACAATTAAATAATGACTAATCAATTATTGACCCTATAAACTAAATGGTTTTAGTACGAGCATTAACTATTATCCTGCTAATTCTACTAATAATAGATGTCTATTAATTTCGTAATAATGGATACAAATATTCCACTTATTCACGGTATTCAATTTGTAATTAGACCTAAACTACTATAATCCACTAAAAACTAAACTTCACACTTTCAAAGACCAAACGCAAAACCTCACTATCCCTCACACAAAACACCTTCAAAAACCAAAATAACGTCAGCAAAAACAGTAAACAAGCAGCCAACCTCGAGAAAATCCCGCGCATGCGCCAAGCAAAGCTCCTCATAAGCACACAAGCTTAAAAGGGTTGACGCGCGCGCGCGCAGATGACACCCCGTTCCGCCCTTTTTAGCGCGCTTTTCCACCTCTCCGAGCAAAAGTTATTCCTGCCCTCGTCAGCCTACCCACTCCGACTTCTTTGGCCCGTGCACACAGCGCCGCGCGCGAAACATCGTTTTTCAGGTGCGCGGAGAGAGAAAATAATGACTAGTAGTCCAGTGTTGAACTAATATTTGCCGGAGCTTGCGACTTTTTCCCGCTGAAAGAGAATGCAAAGAGCTTCTCTCTTTGTCCCCTGCGCGCAGGCATTGTTTGATATGCAAGGAAAAAAAGGAGGAGATGCCGTGCGTCAAGATGACGAGGCAGCATGACGGCCTCGCGTTTTCCTTCGAGCGGGGATGGAAAAATTGTCTTTTACGTTTGCCGCCCGGGCTCGCATACACACAGCGCGCCTTTGCCGCTTTGTGACGCTGAAAAATGTAAGATTTGCTCTTCAAACGTTGCGCGAAGCTTTGTGCGAGGGCAGCGTTTTCTGCTTTTTCCCGAATTAAACGTTGTCTTCACGGGTTTTTCTCTTTGCCCAGAACTTCAGATTCGAGCTTTTCTGACCTCGATTCGCGCGACGGCTGTAACGCATGGGCGGAGAGCTCGGGTCTCTTTGTTTTTCGAGCATGTGTAAAATGCAATATAAATGGCTTTCTTAGAGATCAAAGGAATAAGGGCGAGTGAGAAAGAGAGAGGAGAGGGAGAAAGAGATTTTACAAGTTATTAATTCTGTTTTTGTAAAGGATGGCTTTTGGAAATTCTTACTGAGTGTACTTTAGCTTACAACGTACTTGACATTCATATGAAGATTTCAGATTTTGTATGTAACTTTTATCAAAAAAAATTTATAGAATATATTGTTTGACTTTTATTATAAGGCTTTGAAGAGAAATGTAGTTTAAAAATAATTATATGATATTTTTTATACATTGTTAGTATTTTTATTAATATTTTTATAAAACATTTTATGCGAATATTGTATAAAAATTATTATAATTTTTAAATTTTTTGAGTAATTTTTTTTTATTCCTTTTCGATAAACTTTATGTGAATATATTAAAATGTATTATTTATTACTACACTGACAACAGTAACCACTTTTTCCTGCAGCAGTAACTCTAGAACATTCTATAACATTAAAATTTAATGCACAAGTAGCCATACATAAAGTGTGTTGCAAAAAAGTGCAGTTCTGCGCACCTAGAAAACAAAGTAATTTATATTTTAATATCTTAAAAGATACATTTTTGTAGTTAAAAAAACTATTATAGTAACTATAATTTAAGGAAAAAGTTTAATTCGCTACAATAAATTAACACGCATATAATAATCATTATTACTTACTACACACAGCTATTGCTATACAAAAAAGTAGAAAAGTTAATAGTTTCATTTTCACGTCGTATGAAATCTTTTCTGCACAATAGTTATTTAATTGTAATAATCTACCACTTACACTTAGACTGATTATTTCTGTTTATTGATGTGGTTTTTATACTCTGAGTATATTTGCTTGATTATCTAAATAAATAATAAAAATGCACTGTAAGAATCACATTAAACACTCTTAGAACAATTATTTTTAAAATGATTCACACTATAATTTTGCTTACAATAAATACCTTTTTGATTTTATAATAAATTAGTTAACATAATACAAAAATATCATCAAATATACTATTAATAATATGTTTTTTTTTTTAAAAGTAAAATATTTTTGAACGCGTTTATTAAGTATATCAAAATTTATTAAAAGGTGGAAAAGTATCATTCATTGTTAAAAGCAGATAATACCTATTTCTAAATTGTTTGTTATGAACAAAGTATTTAGATTAAGTCTTATTAATAATAAAAATATTTCTTTATAATTACATGAAATAGTTTGTTTTTAGAATTCATCGTTATCAGTAAAAAATATTTATGTGTTATGAATATTAATTGTATTTTTCTTTTTTATTATTTTAGTATGACTACATAATCTTTTAAAAGTATCTACGCTCATCATTTAACATGCTGTACAAAAATATTACCACAAAAAATATATTAATAGTTTATACTATGTTTAAGTAAAATAAAAAAAAAATATTTTTCAAAAATAATCAAAATATCCAAATAAGCATAAATATTTTTATCTTTTATATTATTATTTTGCACTAATAATGTAATTTCTAACAAGTACGACCTCGATAAAGTTTATCAGTTTTAATATCAACCGTACAAACTTAAAAAGCTTACTCAACTATCAATTTATCACAAACAACATTTCCAAACCCACCCCGCCAACCTCAAAACAAGACATCAGAATTTCCCAGCCTCCCCTCCCCCCTCAAAAAAATCCCACACACCCTCTCACTTCCCTGGCGCACCAGCTCCATTATTTTCAAATCCTCGCGCCGTGAATGCGAAATTTCACGCGTGTCGCTTTTGAATGAGAAAAAATAATCAGGCCGCGATCGCGAAGGGCGGCATTTACTTTTGATAAAGTTTCACGTGCAGGGGGCGGCCTACCAGCTCCACACACGCATGTATATACATATCGGCGCTCGGGATCGGCGCTTTTCGGGCTGGGGTGAAAGGACCGGGGGGACAGGCAGTTTAGCGGCTCCGGTGACCGGGGAAAGGCGCGCTCCCGCTGAAATCGAGTTAGCCAAATTAACCATGAAATAGACTCCCTCTCCGCCCCTCTGTGCGTTCTCTCTCTGCGTGTCTGTCGCGTGTCGTCTGAACGCAGGATGCGTGGATAGAGTGAGAGAGCTTTCTGTTGGAGCAAGGAATGATTAGGGTGCTTGTGGGTTTTGTCTTGGAGATGCGGCAGGTTGGCTTGTACTGTTTGCTGGAGTTTTTTGTAGGAGGGAATTGGATAGATGCGGGTGGTTTTTTAAGAATTTTTGGTAGTGATTGCATAGTGCTAATATTAATACAGGAATACATTAGTTATAGAGCCCTGGTAGAAGCTTAACGGTAATCTAGCTAATTTACCGTTAATTTTGTAAAATTTTGTAAAATTAACGGTAAATTAGCTAGATTACCGTTAAGCTTCTACCATGGAATTTTTGAATATTTTGAAATAAGTTGTTACTAACTTTTTCTACATTATCAATGAATCTTTCCGCTATCAAAAAGATAATTTCATTCATAACCGAAATTCATAAACCACTCGTCTAAAAACTTTCCTATACACTACAAAGAACCATCTGAAACAACAAACACACTTTCCGCAACCGATAAAAGTCATCGACACGCGATCGGCGCATCAGACCAATAACCTCTCTCTCCTCTCTGATTCACGTTCGATCAAGACTTCGCCCATTGACAAATGCTACGGACTTAGCTCATCCCTCCCTACTCTCATTAGCGCGGCTCCGCTTTGAACTAAACCGCCCACGTCATGACAAACTAGATTAATTTCTCCAGCCTCGCGCGCGCGCCTCTCTCTTCCTCTCTCTTTTCTTCGATCGTTTATTACGAAATAACAACTGTCAGCCGGAGAGCTGGCTCTCTTCCTTTTGCTTTTGTTTCGCAATAACCGCGCGCGAGCGAGCGAGCCTCTATCGTCGGGCCCAATTTTTTGATTAGTTTATGGCCGAATTTAAAACGGAAACGAGCGGGGGGGGAGCGACGAGTTTTATAAGAGCTCGGGCTCTTTACGGCGCTGCAATCTTGCGGATGTTGGCCGGCTGGCTTGGTTCGGGATTGAAAATTAAATTGGGCGCGTTTTCGAGTCGGAGTCTAAGAGCGCGGGTGTAGCTGGGGGAGGGGGATGCGTCGTGGAATAATGGATGTGTTGATTAATATGCAAAAGTAAGGTGGGTGCGATGGATTATTGGTGTATTGGGTACTGAAAGTCTGCGAAGAACTTGAGTTTAGTTGTGTTTTAGAAGATTTAACTTTTCGGGTTATTGCTATTACGTCATAGGATAGTTGGAAAAATTGAAAAGTATATTATAGAAAGAAAATATCAATATAATTTTTTTAAATTACAATATAATGATTGTTACTACTTAAGTGGTATGTAATTCCTTAAAAATATGAGGTACACGATAAAGTACCGGTTACAAGCACATTCAATGAAAAATATTTGCTTACTTTCTTCATCCTTCACAGTCCAACCTCTATAACAACCAAATTAAAAACCCGGTATCCCTCATTAAACTCACAAACCCTCATCCTTCAACATTCCCCCATCGCGAAAATCCTCACACACTCTCCCCACAGAGCCGCGCCTTACCTCTCTAAGCCAATATCCCCATCGACTCATCCACACTCACCAACAGGAAATGCTTGATTTAGTGAAAATAAGCGCAGAAGCGCGCGCTGACTGGCAAAGCGAACACTACGAGAGCATCGAAACTATGCATATAATCGGAGAAGGTCGACGCCTGGTGCAGGCTGCGATACTACCTTTCAAGTAGTCTCTCTCAACCGAGCGCGCGCGCAGCGAGATGAAACACGAGCAGCACGGGCAAACGACAAAACAAAAGGGAAACGAGAGCGAGAATATGAACGAAGCAGAGAGAGAGAGAGGCGCGGGGGGGTTTATAACTCACGTCAGGCAGGTAATTAGCCGGCTTTTGCCCAGCTGTAATGGACCCGCGCTCGCGCGAGCCAGAAAGACAGAGAGAAAACGAAAGAGTAAGAGGGAGAGAGGGAGAGACCCTTAACTTATTTAAATGAACCGGTAACCCATGTCCGCTCGCGAGGCAATATAGAAAAACCATTTATAAGGGACTATTTTCGGAGGCATAGCTTACCTTTCTCTCTCTCTCTCTCGTCTGCCCTTCGCTTTGCGCGCGCGACGCTTAGCCATTGTGGTGGGTCTCTGAATATATTTAAGCGATTTTTGCCTTTTTGGAGGGAAAGAGCGAGCGGTAATTACAAGTGAGCCCAGCTCTCGTCGGAGTAAAAAGAGGACCGACTGATGGGGGATATGTATGTACGCGGGGGCGATGAATCGGGGAGAGGCGCGAGGGCACGCGTCCTGATGGCTCCTTGGCTCAGCGTGATTTATACGTGAGGAATCTCGCTGGGTGTGGAAGAGCTGGTGGTTTTTGTTTCGAGTGTTTTTTAGATGGGTGATCGGTATTAGATTTTTGGATTTAAGTGTGATGGTTGCTTTTTTTTCGTACGCGGAAATTATTTTTTTATACGAGCCTTTTTTTATTAAATAATGTAGTGCATTATAAAGTGGCAGTTAGTTGGGCCTTAGTTGGAGTCTAGTTAGAAATTTACGAAATTCCAATTACCGGACCTAATTAGTTCGTGCTTCAGCTACGTGAACCAATACCTTTTTCGATTTTCAGTTTAATCAGACAGCTCATTTCCTTATTTCATCAAGTTTCAAGTTCTCCTCAGCAACTTATCAATAAATAAATTTCATAAACCCGCATCCTACTGCATCGAATAACAAAGTGCAAAGCACTTCCGCAAGTTTGGCTCCTTTCAACTCTCCATAAAAAGCGAAACGAAAGGGATAAAAGATTGCGCGCGTCTGATTCGATTTCGACGGAATTCAGAGCCCAGCTTCTTAAAGGGCAGAGAGAGAGCGCGCGCGAGATATTGATTTTCTGTTGAGCTGCAAAAGTGTGATTTGAATTTTGATTGCGGGGGCCGGGGCGAAAGATCGCGTAACAGGATAGTGCACGCTTTGCCAGGCGCACAAGGGCCCTCGAACGCAGCCGCTCACTCGGCTAGAAAATTGAAGGAATACACGCTTTAAAGCCGCTAAATCGGACGTAGACGGGGCTAAGCTTCGTGTCTATCTTGCTTTTCAATTTATCTATTTTTTTTTCTTGCTACTTCGAAATCATGAAAATGAATTCGAGCGGAGAGCATTGAGACTGCATTTGTATGAAATCAAATTTCATTTTATACGTGAGGTTTGTAAAGATGGCTTTTGTACTTTGATTTTTTAAGCGATTTACTATTTCCAAAAGAATCTCTAAACAATTCTAAATATGCATACCCCAAAAATTAAGCATCATAAAAAAAAAAGCCATCCCAACCCACGCGCCCTCTCAACCTCCCCGTCAGGTCCCGTCGTTCCCTTTATCTGATGAATAGCAAAGCGCGCTCTCGCTCTCGCATATCCCGCTAATAATATGCATTTTCGCTCGTTCTACTTCCTCCCCCAACTATTTAAAATTAAACGCGTCCCCCAATCCTCTTTTTTTCTCCTGCCCTCTTAGCATCCTCCTCTTCTCGCGACTCTGCATATAGCCTAGCCTCTCTTCTCAAACGCCGAAACAAGCAAAACATCAGCCAACCGCTGAAGGATAACCCAGCAGAAAGAGGGGAGAGGGAGAAAAGCAGCGCGCGCCTGCGATTACGATCTTCGACGTAGTATAATTCGATAATGATACGCGGCTATAGATTTTATTAAGGAAAGATGCTAATTCACCGTTAGTCGCGAGAGCCAAGGGACGATGACTATAATCAGCCGAGCGCTCGCTCTGCGGGATAACCGGAGAATGGGTATTAAAACATCACCGGGGACCTTTGCTCGCTCGCTCGCGCGCAGGTACGGCATTTTTCAAAGCGCCTATATGGATAGAAGAGCGTATGCGTATCGCGTGACGTTCTGCCCTCTGTCAACCTGCTCTCTTCTGCACCTCTCTAGTGCACATGATTTTTTTTTTTTTTTTTTTTTTGGGGGGTTTGAGTACGGGGAGTTTTGGTTGGGGTTTTCTTTTATGGTGTGGAGGATAAGGTTAACCTGTAATCTGGCCGGCGAACTTTATGCTAAATACTGTTATCCATTTGCGTGCCGACGGATGCTTAGATTCTTTACGTTCTGAATTAGATAATGCTTTTTAAAGAGGGTGTTTAAAAATTTGTGTGGGTATGAGTGTGCGGGGGATTTTTTTTTGACGCGGGGAGGTATTAATTACTGGTATTAGCGGCAATTTTATACCAATAAATAGGTAATAGGTAAATTGTGGAGATGTGAATTTATGCAAGTCTGCGGGATGTGTCCTCTTAGGAAATTGCTTTGTAAAACGTTAAAATTTTGGTTAGTAAATAAACACTTGCCTATTTGTTGCTGTTGGCAAATTCACGCTAATAATTTTTATCGTGCACTAATTGGATAAGAAGTTTATAGATTAAGTAAAAATTAATTTTTTTTTGTTTTGCATTAAGTACATACTTATTACAAACTGTACACAAAATAAAAAAACAACCGCCAAATAAATTCTTTGCATACTGATTCGGAATTTAGCATAATTTTCAAGATTAACACTTCGCTTGAAACTTCCACGGAAAACTCCTTTCTAGTGGAATTAATTTAAAATATAATATACACAATTTTTACACTAAGCAAAAGTTTCAGACATGACTATTTGTTTCTATTACTTCGCTTAGGAGACAAACCTTACTTGTGCGCAAAACATCTGTTTCACATGTTAATTGCATAATTATTTTTCTCTCTAATAAAGCGTCTATATTATTCACCAATTTTAATGTTTGTCCAATACTCTTAAATTCTATAGCATTATAGAGTAGTGTCGGATAATATGATTTTAATAATTTGCATAAACGATATGGAATATTATGTTGGTGTTCATCATATGGTCAAATAATCATTATAAATCTAGAATAAAAAAAAAAAAATAAATAAATATAATAAATAAACTCTTCAAAGATACAAAAAATTGTTATAAAAATTCTTTAGCAGTATATAACAATATACTGCTAAAGAATTTTTATAACAATTTTTTGTATCTTTGAAGAATTTATTTTTAAAAATTTTATCTTACCTATTATATTGGCAATACTAATAATACTAAGAGTATAAATTAAATTAGATTAATGCAAAGTTGTGTATTCTTTGGTTTCTTCTAACGATTATATTTACAATAATTGCAAAACCTAAATAATTACAAATGGTTTCATAATTATTCAGTATATCTATGATATATAAATTATGTAAACTTGAAACTCATTTAAGACCCGTGGACTATTTTTAGTAATTCTCAAACACTCAACTTTTATTTATGCTTAAAAATCCCTGAAATTAACCCAAGTTAAAATATTCCCTCGCAAAAATAATTTCCATACCCAACTTTTAATTGCCATCCCAAGCATCAGTAACAATCCGAAAACGCCCATTCAAGCCACCTATGCGTTCGTTAAACGCTGCCCATATTTGCTCGAGCCATCTCTAGCGTGCACTTTTTTCTTCCCCCCGCAAAAAAACAAGCGTGCACTCGCCGCTGATTATGATGAGTGAAGTGTCGTTAGGTAAACTGTACCTCGCGGAGCCAAGCGGCCCGTTAATACATCTTCCTCTCGGGGCCCCCCGAACACACCCACTATTCGACAAACGTCTCGGGCTGTGCTTCTTTTGCACCTCGTTCTTCTTCGCTCTTCTCTTTTGTCCGTGTGCAGGGCCTTTTTTTTTTGCTTCCGCTGCTGTGGGGTATATGGCACGTGCGTCTCTTTGCTCTTTTGCGCGCTTGGATTCGGCAAGCTTGATTTTATTAGCCGATTCTTGTGGAGAGGGTCAAGGGCTGGGTGGATTCGTTGGTGAAGAGTAAAAGAATTAGAATTTTTAAGTTTTTATTCTAGTTTAATGTATTTTGAGAGATTTTAACGGTTGTGATTGGAGTTTATTTGTACCTAAGGAATTACACTTGAAAGTAAATCCACAAAAACACTTTGGGTAATTTGGTACGAAAAATTAGGAAATGAACGCAACTTCGTCAAACTTGATGAATTTATTTAAAAATTCCGTGATTGTGGTGAAAATTATACTTAATCCGATAAAAAGTATAACAACAAGTCGAGAACGCTTTAAAAATTCATAAAAAGCACACCAACCTCAAGATTTTCATTTTTAAAATCTCACTCTCTTGACTTTTCCAGACGCATCCCTCCACGTCATCAGCGCATTCCACCCCCTTCCGCTCGTAATTTCGGGTCACCCAAAGCCGCTCACCCGGCTCCAATTAGTTCGCTCCTCCGCATATCCACAGCCGAGCTCGCTCACCTCGTCGCGTCATATACGTACGCGGCCGGCAGCACAAAAATCCCTTCGGCTTCATTAAGAAACGGTAACGCGTTTTGTTTTTCTTGGCTGCCGCGTTCCCGATGCGCTGTCCCTTCTCCTGTCTTCATCCTCTGCGCGCTCTGCGCATATATCCCTTAACCTTTCTGCGCGAGGAACTCTTTTAATAATCTCGCCCGGGCTCGGAGATTTATTATTTTCGGACTCGCTCTCTCTCTCCGGGGGGATAAGCCGCAAGTTGATGCTCCCGTTCTCCGGCTTTCTTTTTTTTTATTTTACTCTCCTCGTTTCAACCCTTCCCCCTTCCCTCTCTCTCTCTCAGCTGCTTGTCTCCGTCGCTCGCTCACGCTTTTTTTTTCTTTCTCTTTGAGCATCTTCGGCCGCCTTTCAAAGACTCCTGTTAACGAAGCCGCGCGCGGATTTCATTCTTACGATCGGCGGAGTTTTCATTGTCTAGCGGGCCGACCCTCTTCTCGATGGCTTTGCGCTGGGGATTCTGGAGCGCTGTGGTTGGAATAGGAGCGAGCTTCGGCGCGAAGCTGAACTTTCTTTCTTTTATCGATTGATCTTGTTGGTGAAGAGAAAGAGAGAGGGATAGAGATAGGGAAAGAGAGTTTAGAGTAAGAATAGAATGGTTGAGTACGCAAGTGATGAAAATTTGATTCGCACCGTTTAATTATTTTGAACTGAACTGTAAGTATGGTAATACTGAATATTATTAACTAACTATTAAAAATAAATAATGTATAAACAATAATGATTTTTTAAAGTAAAAGCTATGTTTGCTGTGCTTACTTATAATATTATAAAATTTGTTGAATACTGTGTTCACTGGACATAGATTAAGCACCTTTACAGCGTTATTCTAATAACCGCAACTTTAGCTAGATCACACTGCAACGATATAAGATATCATTTACATTATTAACAACATGGTAATTTGATAAATTTATTTGGCATCTTATGAATTCACAATAAAATGACCTGAATTTTGAAGTAGGCTGAAAGCTAGGATAAAGACTATTTTTTTATGATATACTTGTACAAATTTTATAACCAGAATCATAATACATCAGGTGGAAAAGAAATCTGTTAACTGTTTTCCGTTTGATTGCTTTTAATACTTTTACTTATAAAATATAACAAATAGTAAACACTTTTATCGTTCATATATCAATATTAATTAAAAAATAAAGAAAACGTTCTTATTGCAAAAGAATTAAAAAGCAGATATTTTCCTTCTTAAAATAAGAGATCGCCCCACCTTTATAAACAAAAAAGGGCTTTCGTTCCACTCGCTCTCTCGATTATAATTCTCTCCGAGCGACTTCTTGTGATTTAACGAGGTGTGGTGTCGGTTATACCGTAAACGGCATATCGGGGATGCCTATAAACCAACCGAGCGAGTCGGTAAATTAGAAGCCCTCTTCCTCTGGGCCCCTCTCGCATATATAGGAAGCCCCTAAAAATACAATTAGCTGGCCATTTAATGGGTCCTTCTCTCAGTGTGCACGCCAGAGTCACAATGAAACGCTTCTGCTTTGGTCTTTTTGCTCTTTTTTTTAAGGCTACACTTGTTTGAAAGAAAAATAAAATGAAGGAATTAAATGAGCTACAGGCAAGGTGGAGTCTCTTTTGTTATTACATTTGTAGAAGTACATTTTTTTTATAACTAGTTAATAACTTTAGTGACTAAATTATTAAAATGGATAATAATTGTGCTAGAACTTAAGTTAAATAACTTAAATGAGTGGGAGTTGTATTAGAACTTTAGTTAATTATAATACATTTAAAAATATGTATATTGGGAGCATGTGCCGATCTAAATGCTTACATAGTGTACTAAAAACTTTCTGTTACTAAAAGTTAGAAAAAAATTCTATCTGAATAAATTCTATTTTCTTACTTCATGAGTAATAATTTTTTATTTAATATTTTTTTAAAATTTATTCACAACTGTTTTCCTCGTATACACAAATGATTTCTGAAAAAATCTATTAAATTTTCCATTATATAGTTAAACAAATACGCAAATGTCTTTAAAATTTGATATTTTGATTTTACAAGAACTACAATAACAGAAACTTAAAAGATTGTAACTTTGTCGCACTTTTCCAATTTCCAAAAGTCAATAACCACAATCAACCACAACCTCAACATTTATTTTGGAACATTGTCAATTACTGCGCTACAGTTGTGTAGCGGCCAATGGCCGGAGCATCGTCGTTCAGAATTTATGTCCTTGCTCGTGCGCCTTCACAGAAAAAATCATTTCTAATCTGGAGCTGCTTCTCTTCCCTCCCGAGCCATAATCCACGATAAATCATCCCAGGAATCTTTAGTTTAATGAGTTTTTAGTGGCTCGATCTCTCTCTTTCTTTTCTCTCCCTCTCTTCCTCCCTCACTTTCTTTTTCGCTGGCATTCATTTTACTTTTTTAATCAAATCATTAACGCTCGCGCATACGCATCCGTCGTCGACATCGTCTCGGTCTTCAAGCTTTAGCCCACCGACGCCTATTTTAATCGAGTCCGTTCCTCCTTTTTCTCCCTCTTTCTTTCTTGCGTGTCGTAAACAGTTTAATGTTTCTTTTGTAGCAAATTGTCGATTAAAAAAGTTGCTCGCGCGCCCGCGCGAAGCTCGGAGGAACGCGAGCTGATGAAAGGAATTGCTGGGCCCCGAATGTTGCGCCGCGAATTAAGCCTGACACTGACGCAATCAATTATGCAGGCCGAATTATAAAAGTGTTTTGACTCGCTCGAAGAAAGCTATCAAAATATTTCTCTGCGTATAGTGATGAGGTACTTTACTTAATTAATCCTTCTTTGCAACTATTTTTTTACGATTTTATAAGTATTATTTTATATTATTATATTATTTTTGGTTACGGCAATATATAGTGTGTTTTAGATAACGATACTTAATAAATAAATCAGCAAAAAAAAAGAAATAATGTGTATATAAATATTATTAACCTATTTTGATATTTATTGTTAAATCATAATTTACATTCGAAAATTTCAAAATATAAACACAATGTTGGTATATACTTATCTGTAGACATACGCTTTGCAAGTCAATTACGCTCGGTAGAACTGATACGCCTCCGATAGATGGCGCGCCTCAACACGCTGTAGGAATACAAACATCACAAAAGCTTAAAACTGCATCTTCTCTAAATCTGTGAAAATCTGTGAAATAGTAATGAATTGAATAGAATTCAGAAAGATACTTGGTAGAAGGAACAAAGGCTTTTCTAACTAATTTGTTCTATTTCTGTCTTGGATCCTTCTGTTGAATGCTATGCTGGTATTTGATGCTTATTTTAGTAACGTAGCCCTTGACGACAGAAAGATCGCAATAGTCCATTTCAATTAGTTGGCAGATCATCTGGAATCCCAATGCAAAGGAAGTTTATAGATCAGAAAATAGAGATTATTTAAAGCCTTAATCTCTATGTACAATATCTGGTAGTACCATGGAATGCATTTGGAACCATATTTTTAATACTGATAATGTTTTTTCACCAAATAATAATACCTTATGCATTTTAAAAGGAACTGAACATAAATAAAGGCATAGTACATATTATTGTTTACCATAATAAAAAAATCAAATCTTAGAAAACCAATCACTAATTACTAATTCACAAACTCTTGCTCTTTATTTTTATGCACTATTTCTTTAATTCCCAAGCATATTCCGAATATTAAAGGCTTTTGTAAGACGTGTTTAAACTATGTTTTAGCTGCAGTTTTTCATTGTATGTATATAACCAGTCTAATAATCTTCTCGCAATATCCATCCTCTATCCATAATCAAGTAAGCAACCCTACAATCCATACTTTAGCAGTCAAACCAAATTAGACCACAAAGAAAAAGTAGCACCTCCACCAAAAATCGCATCAGGCGTTGATTTGTAAATCAATTGAGCTCATCCTCCATTTTCGAACGCAATTTATCACTCCGAGAGCGTGCCTCCTTTCAGAGAGAAAGAAAACCAGTGTGAGCGAGAGAGAGAAAAGAAGGCCCGAGGAATCGGCGTACGCTCGACGGAGTAGCCCGTACGGGAGTCGCGGGCTCGCCGCGGGGGTCTCGTATCCCGCGGGGCCCCCTCGACTCCTCGCGCCAACACCTTCTTTATCCGCTCCTTTGGCCGCTCGCGAGATGCCGCGGCAACGATAGAGCGCGCAATCCCTTTAAATCGCATCTGTCGCTCGGCGGATCCTGACCGGGCGATGATTGCTGGAGCTTATGGATTGTCGGAGGACGTGTTTGACTATTGGTGGTGCTGGGAGAACTTTGAAGTCGGGTATATGGAAATCGGATGGTTGGTGGGGGTGGGAGAGATGGGGTTGATGATTTGCGATGTAGTTTTTATCGGTCATCTTTTTGAAATGATTGTTAGTCGATGTAGTGGGGAGGTTGTTGCCTTGGTATTTGTTGTTGATGTTGAATATTGATTTGTGCATACCATTTAATATACGCTTGCTGGTGATACATAGGTTTGGTTTATATAAATTTAGAGACTATATCTCTGCGATTGACGTTTTCGAAAAATTTGTCTCAGACTATCTTTTATAGACTGTCGTGATTAAAGGCTTCCTCTGATTTATTTATCACATTTTGTATTTTTATTATGCGCCTGTCACAAAATACTTTTAATTTATACTCATTAACTTGATATATGACGTATTTTAGGTTCGCATAACGACGCTTCTTTGAAATCCCATATTTCACCCTAATATATCCATTCTATTTATAGTCCTCTCAAAAATAATAACGACACATTCTTTCACGAATACTCCACCTAAAAAAACCCTCCAAACCCCCGTCGACCACCTCAACCATTCATCCTTAAATCCCATCCCACCTTACCCTCCGCAAAAAAAATCAATTCCCCAAGCCCCGAAATTGACACCCAAATCCATCAACCGCAGAGCTTAATTCGCGCGCACGCACAATACTTATTATCCCTCCATACGCTCTCTCTTCATCGCGTTTTTTTCCTTCTCGCGCGTAACAGATCTATTAAGGGCAGCCCTGGCTCTCTCGAACTGCTCTCTCGCGTATATACAACGCGGGCTACACCCTGTAATTAACCGGTAGCTCCTTTAACTCGCGGCCACGAAGGAAAGAGAGAGAGAAAGGAGTGAGAGTGAGAGAGCTAGCGGCCAGTCTGCCGGCTCTCTGGCTTAACGCGCCAGCTTTTATTGGCCGCTTATTGGTTATTTTTGGCGCGCCCCCGGGCTGTACTGGAGGAACGGACGACGACGGCACGTACTTCGGAAATGCGGAAATGGTCTTGAGTTTCGATTTGGTGTGTTGTCATCAGGGATGGATTGAAGGTGTGCGCCGATCGCGAGGATGTCAAACAAAAAAGCTATATCTTTTGTGTGTTAGTATTGGAGGTATGGCTTTTTTGTGTGGGTGTAGATAAGGCTTGTTCAATGGGCAGACGCTTGCTGATTGTGAATTGGGAAACTTTGAGTGGCTTACTGCGGTTATTATAGTAATGGATTTGTTGCAATTAGGAATTAACTTACGATCAATATGAAAACAAGTTCATATCGATCCTCGAAAAGATTCTCAATTTTCCTTACAATTTTAATATTTAAAAAAAATTGTACTAAATATATTATAATAATTATATTCTTTAATTTTTATTACAACTACAATCTTCTTTAAGTATTAAAATAAAAATTCTAAAGAAAACATACATTTAACATTCATATTCCACAAATATAAAATAATTTCTTAAAAACTAACAAAAGATATAATTAACAAACCCCAAAACGCCACAATTAGTCGATCATGCGCATTTAGCGAACCGGCATGAAGCCGATTGATTTAACGAGAGCGATGATTACGCGCGACACGCGCTGGCCCTCGCCGAGCATCCAGCCGCCCATTTATCCACTCCTCGGCCTTAAAAATTTCATAGACCCACCTCTCGCATGAATAACAGACTCGAGGGCCACTCGGGCATTGAAAAAAGGCGCTGCTCGGCATATACAGTATCATGATTTTAGCTTCGCACGTGTCCACCGGCGTCTGCTTTGGCTGCGTACACGAGCGAAAAGGGCCACTCGATGCCTCCCTTTAGCTCGTTTGTTTATAGAAGGAGAGAGGTCCACCCCCTCGACCATTAATCCAGTTCCAGCACAACGAGCTTCCGGTCTGACTGTGTGTATATACGGCCGATCCTCATAAATATAAATCGAACGGAGCGAGTATATACGTGAAGGTGCGGATACGGTTTCGGAAAAAATGAGCGTGCTGCTTTATGTTTTGTTTTTGCTTTTACGCGAGAGGGTTGATCTGGGGAGGGGTGGAGACGTGCGTAGGATTGGTCGGATCATTTTTGCCAAGTGGCTCTGAGGTGAATGCGATCTTCTGGGTTTCGTGAATTTTTAATTATTAGAATATGTCGATTATGTTCAATGATTACTCTTTCTTTTTCAACTTTTTTTTTTCATATTTCAGTATTTGAATTAACATGTACTAGGTCTAAATAATGTGGCAATATCATTTTATGAAGAAAAATGATAATGAAATCATAGGTTATAGATTATTATCTTTTATGCATTAATGCTTCACAATTACATCAACAGATAAAAAATATCATTAAAATTACAAAAAAAGATGTCAACCATTACGCCACGAGTCCCTTACCGTAATCCGGCAATCGGCGCTTAGCCTCGGAGGCCCTCCGCGATCGCGCCCGTGTAATTAACGTTTTAACTGTGGGCTAGCTGGAAATTCGATTATTTTTACGGGAGCAACATTTCAATCAGCCGCGGCGGCCGACGTCCCCTTGAGCTATGATGAAAAGATTCGAGCCAGTAATTACTTTCGCTAACGTAATCGATATCGCATCAGCCCGGAAATATAAGGCGCTGATTTTCAGATATTCTTCGAGAATCGAGACTTTGATCGATCAAAGCTTTATGAGATTTTCAATTATATATGTCGAGCTTTGGAATTATTATGTTAAGAATGTCAATGACTAATCTTCATAAAGTTAACCGCAAAACTTGATATTTAAATCTATAAAATAAAATAAAAAGTTAAATAACGAGTCTTATGGGCATAATAAATATTTAAAGCGATTCCAATGGTTATTCCGATCGATATCTTTAATTAAAATCTAGAAGGTAGCTTTATCAGTCCAATATCCAAAAAAGCAAAAACCGTAAAAGAAACCAAACCAGACTAAAGAAAAAAAAAACACATTTTCACGACAAAACAAAAGCAAGAGCTCTCAGCGACACTTATCCCCTTCATCGCGCGTCGTTATATCACCCAGAATGTGCCCCAGCTCTCTACATCAAAAGCCTCCCCTCGATAATTATTCCTCTCTTTTTCTCTCTCACTCTCTCTTTCTCTCTGCACACGCGCAGAATCCACTTGGTCTCTCCTTCCACTGCTCTCCGTATTTTTTGCATCGCATATATCCCATCTACGGAACCAACCAATCCACTCTCCTTCTCTCTCTCTCTCTTCTCGGCACGAAGAAGCGAGCTCTTCGCGCGTGTCCCTCTCTCGCTGAGATCGAAACCCAAAACTGATGGTTAATTATGTTCCAGCCGCAGCAGCATCTCGACGGCTCCGCGTTGGCTCTTCTCTTTTTTACTTTGCTCTCGCTCACTCGCGCCACGCGCCGCCACGTGTCGAGAGCCGCCGCCGCCGCGCAATATTCGCGAGATAGCGAACGTAAAAGGGCCCTCGTCTCTCTCTTTCGGTGTGTGCGTGCAAGAGCGAGGATCTTGGCGCGTGCGCGTTTGTGTAAAGAAACCAGCGCGCGCGCGAACTCGCGAAATTGAGACGGCTGGAGTGGCGAGCGTACGCACGCGAGTTATCGGATGAATTATTGAGTAATTGTGGGGCTTGATGCGCCGTTTTGGGTTTTGCTCACTTTCTTTTTTGTATCCCTTGGGAGAGGCGGGTAGTTTTTTGGCGCCTGGTTGGTATGTAAGCTGATTTGCGGTTTCCATTACTTGTAACTGATGTGCACGTTTTTGGAAATTTCATTTTTGCGTTTTGGGTGAAATGTGATTTTTGGCAGTTTTTTATATTAACAAATAATATAATACTTGAAAATATTATAGAGTGAAATCCTATTAATAGCTATTTATGACACAAGTGCTCACACAAGGTTGAAATCGCTTTCTCGCTTATGTATTGAATCATATTTTTGGATACAACATGCACAAAGCAAGATTTAGCTTATGCTTTGTTGTTCGGGTGTACGCAAAATCAAGCTTTGCGCACGGAGTGTAAAAAAAAAATATATTTTTAAACTACATTTGCTTATATAGATATGTATAACTTTTAAGAAAACTGTTATAAAATGATTTGAGGGTTCATTCTGGGTTTGCATTTGATAAGGCAGCTTTACTTTTAAAGGGAGTGTCTAATCTCCGAGTCATGCATTTTGATGAAAATTTGCAAAATGATTCTTTTGTGCAAAATATCAAGCACCTGTCTCGACATTATATCCAATACAATTTTACAAAGTTTTATTAAAATCCGGGACCTGAAGGTTTGACACTCGATGTAAGTGACAAAAAGAATTTGAAATCGTGTAGTGGTCAGTTGCTCATCATTCACTAGTACATGCTGTTATTTTTTTATTTACTATAAGGTCCAAAATCACAGTCCATAGATTAACCAATCCAGTAATTATCGCGAACGCAGCGTTAAAGGTCACCTTTTGATTTGTGAAAAATTCTGTGGAATTAGTTTTCTCCCTCATTAACTGCGAAATTGAAATTACGAATAAAAGGTTATAAAATTGGAATAGACAATATTTTCTTCTCATTCAATAAAGGAACACTTAATTTAAAAAGAAAAAATTATTCTTAAGATAATCCTAAAAATTAGAAGTCCATAAATATTTAGACAGTAAAGTTTTTGTTTTAATTATATCTAGCCTTTATAAATAAGATTATTTGCCTTACATTTTTAACTACATCTTTCTACATCCTACGTTACGGAATCGGAGTACATTAACATTCGTTTTTGAAATGGTAGTTAACCCTTATCTGGAACAGAATTACTTCTAGCATAGATGTTAGTTCTCTTAGTACAATGATATGGTAAAAAATTAGTACCTAAAGTCGAAGTAAAATCACTCGGACTAATTTGCAGAATAAGCCTTATATTGCCATATATCCAAAAGGTCTAGAATCAGAAAAAAAGAATACTTTAAAAATATCTTAATTAGCTTTAAATCAAAGGATAATAAATAAGTTCAAAAAACAATGTTGATGTATTTAAAATTTCATTGCGTGGAAACTCATATATGAAAGATATTGGAAAAACAATTAGCCAAAGTTTCGAGAAACTAAAAGTAAAAATTATAGAAGTCAAAGTCAAACGGACATAGTGAACATTAGAGTTACGAATGATTAATCTTCTGAAACCTTTCTAGGACCTTTTTGAACAAAAAAAAGATTTTTGTCTCAAGGTTTTTGTGGAAAGTTAAAAATTCGAGTTATGGATAATTTTAGTTTTATTATCTTCAGAAAAATAAGCTTTAACTTTAAACTTAAATTAAGTTAAAAAATATCTCATGTAGTTTAAAAAATGTACCAGAAACTTACAGAAGATGTTAATGAAAATAACTTTATAGTATATTATGTGCCAAGGGCGTAAAGTGAGCTTTTTTAGACCGAGTGTGGAATTTGCAGTACGAGTCAAGGC
>UELX01001409.1:0-44649 GCA_900480035.1 Eupelmus urozonus | reverse complement strand
TCACCTGCCAGACTTTGGCCAGACTATGAAGCCAGACTTCGGCCAGACTTTGCCCAGACTTTTTTTTTTACACGGGTATAGCTATATGAATTATTGATGATAATATTAAAATCGTATCTGCAATAAACGAAAATAACAGAAACTCCACTAGTTTTATTTTAAAATCTCCATTAAATATTGGAAGAACCATTTTCAAATAATTGATAAATATATGTACCATTATGTCGCAAATAAAGGTGACATACTATTATAATCACGATCATAATTTAAGGTATAATATTAGTTTTTCCTAAAAGATAGTCCAGCATATGAAACAAGTTAAATGTGGATACAATAAATCAATTAAAATTTCATTCATTTAAATTTCAATGGAGTTTTCATTCAAGAATTGGAAAGTAATTATTGTTCAAAAATTGACTTACATTTATAAGGACCAAAAATACCGACTTAATTGAATAAACTTATACATGGAAGCGGAGCCCTCGAGCTTCCCAAATACAGCGTAAACTCGATTTTGAAAAATATTAACTTGAAATAACAAAAGGTATTTATAAAACCGTTACATTTTTCAAATAAACCCAATAGTTATATGTATTTTTATTGTATATTGTACTCTCACTAATTTACATATTAGTTTTTTGAAAAAATTTAGAGAAAACTTTATTAAAAAGTTTTGTTTTAATATTCCATTAATATATTTCAAAATGCCATGTCACTAATGGTGCTAAATTATTTACCACTTATAAAAGGCTCTTATAGAAACATATAAATAATTTTTGAAAAATACCAAAATAAAGTTCATTTTTGATAGAACGGAATTAAATTTCTGTTGAGCACTCAAAATCGCACTCACTTATTCTTTATTTTTCCTTCTTTTTTGTCCTTTGAGTGCTTATTTACCACAGGGAAGCCTTTCTAACTGAAATTAACATTACATTGTTCAAAAAGCTTCCATCCCGCCCTTAAAAGACGATAGCAGTCGAATCGTCGGGTTAACTTTTGATTCTCCTGCATAAAGCCCTATAATGCGCCTCTTTGACTTGGCTGGGAAGAAAGGACGCATTTAGATCATCCGCGCTCGGTTCTCAAAGCGAACATTTCATCCCGTGGAAACTTTTGAGAGCACGATCGGTCTTATCGCGCGGACACAGCCAGCTACGAGCTTCTCAAAAGCTGGAGAATTACTGCGCGCCGGGATTCACGCGCTTTTCGAGAATTCAAATTTCTCTGTTCCTTGGGCTTTTTTGGGAGTTTTTGTCTGAGATTTTACGTGGTTTTGCATGGGATTTGGTAATGAGGTGCTTGTACTATTAATAAAAATAAAGTTTTTATGTGTTATGTTGCAGGACTTGTAGTACTTTTACATTTATGATAGGTAGTTGCATTTAGCCTACGTATACATCAAAAATAAAATTTGTTAGCCTATGTTTGAACAAAATATTTGGTGTCATCAATGAAAAGTCAATTGATTGAATTAAAATTTCATTGTAGTAATAAAGATTTAATTGATTAAATTAAGTTGTTCAAATAAATACCTATACTTACTCTAATATTTCTAATAAAAATCGGATCAGGCTGTTTGAGTGTATTAAAGGCCCAATTAATCAGGTCTTACGAAGCTCCATTATAGACTGATCTTGATTTTTCTCGAGATAAGATTCGCTTTATATAGATTTATTTTGAAGAAGTAAAAATGAAGCTAATAACTGTTTCATATAGAATTTTTTTAACGTTTAGTCTACACAATTATTCATACAGAATATTTAAGACTTTTTTCATATCTGGTTTTGATAATTATGATTATTAACTATTCTTTATTATCATTTTTAACCCTATATTATTTATGTACAGTATGAAATTTTTTGAAAAGCCGCACTAACGTCTTTATGAATTATAATAGCTATGTAATTATAAAACAAAACAAAACTGAGAATTTGATTATCTGAAATTATTAGAAACTGAAAGAAAAAGTCTAAGTTAAAACAAATCAATTAAATCACAACTATTAAATTTAAATATTAAATTAACAAATTGATATAATAACTTCAGAATACCTCTGCCCTTTCCCAAAAAATTGTATTATGACTTAATGAATTAAACAACTACAATCCCACACCAAATTTCTCACAACCCCATTAATTGCAAACCCCTCACCCTCCCACCCCCTCAAACCCCTCAACTTTCAGCTTCTCTCCTCATCCGACAAAACCAGCCAAAAATTCATTCCACCCCCCCAAAAGACAAGCACTCCTCCCCTATTACCCGGCAAAAGCCCGTCGCGCGAACAAACCGCGCGCTGCGGTATCCCTTCACCCTCTATATACGCAGCTCCGCCGCGCGCGCACGAGCTGCGACAATATAAATCCAGAGCAGCCGAAATCGTGACCAAGCCCAATGTAGCTCCCCCGCGAGCGCAATGCCTATAGCTGTGTACGTATATCTATACGTATACGGACGATTCCAGAGAGAGAGAGCCGAGGTGTGCAAGCGCGGCTGGGGAGTTAATTTATCGCGCGGAGGCGAAATGTCGGGCAGAAACGAGACGCGAATTTGGAAGTAGCCGCGCGCAAGCGAGCTCTCCGTCTCTGTCTGCTCGCGGATGATTTTAATTAGCGCGCCGGGTAGACGCGAATTTATTTATTCGTCTGTGCATCCCAATTAGGGAGCGAGCGAGGTGGGAGCGAAGGGTTGCTTTTTTTTTTGTTTACGACGAGGTGCGAAGAAGTTGTTTTTTTGGGAGTTTATTGAGGGTGTAAATTGTAGGGTGCGATTGTGTTGAGGCTGCTGGGTAATTTAAATTATCAGCTTGCTTTTGAGAGAATCGTGAGTGCAGGAGTAACGTAGAGTTGTGGCAAAGTATTATTAAAATTTGTATGCAATTCTATGTGACGTTAATTATTAACAGCATTGAATAATAAATATATTGCTCGCTTTTAAATTTGTTTGACAGCAAAATTTTTCGAATAACCAATAAAATATTTACTATTTTTTCATTTATCTATATTGTCCAAGCTTTACTTGTTATAGTCTACATGGAGAGAAGGCAAATAGATTTAAATATACCTACTCTTATTTTTATTTCATTTTAAAATTGTATTATTTGTTATGAATACAATTTTTTAATGTTTTAATTGTGTTAAATACGATATGAAAACTATTACGAATTAAGAATAATTAATAATAATAAACTATTATCAATGATAATATACTAATAATTTAGTCAATTGATTCATTATTATAGCTTATAAAATTCGATTATTATTTAAAACAAGTAATACAAAAAATAATGCTATAAAGTTTGATCTTTTGACAATTAAATGTGCAATTATAAAAAAATGATCCAAAATTTTTTAGTTCTTTTTATCAGAAATATATACATTATCTCTCATAAATTTGAAATAATAATGTGTGAAATTTGACGATTTTTATTCGACAATCAAATTAGTCTTGTTGCACAATATTAAGACAAATGCAACAATATTAAGACTAATACTTTCTTCTAAATATCATAAAACAAATTTTATATTTATGAATGCAAAAAAAAGTGCAGAAATAATCAAAGATCACTTCTGAAGCAACGATAGATAAAAATAGAATGAATAAATGAATAAAACAATTAATATTTGGGTGTTGATCTGATTCACTTTTTTATTGAGGAAAGCCTTTCTATCTCAGTTTCAATTTTTTTCTTTTTTTTTGACAAAAACATTAAAATTTTCCACATGCGTTAAATTTAGACAAACTCAGACAACGAAAAAAATTTTCAGCGCAAATAAAAAAACAGTTTTCGTTATTTATTTTTTTTTTCACTTTTCTCGTCGAACAATTGTTTCTTTTTTTTGGAACAACATGTTAGCGTCTGAGTTCGCCTGTACAATTTTGAAAATCAACTTACAATACGGTCAAAAACAACGAATTATTGTGTCCTAATATTTTTTTCAATTTTCATATTCATCAATAATTTCGAAAAAATGCAGTTCGTAATATTATTTTTTTTTACTGCACCCTCTGCGTCAATTGAAAGTGCGATTTCATAATCAAATTTAAGAAATTTAAAGTATCCTTATCCATCAAAGGAGACCATTTTTTAATATTTTGTTTAAAGTCGAACATTGTTTTTAAGCTAAGAGACGCAGGCTTTCTTATTTCATTTTCTCGCGTTTTCTTACACGTATCGTGTAAGTTTCTTTAAATTTTTGTTTTTTACAATTTTTTGAATTTTATAGCGATTCTTCAAAACCTTACGAAGCTCGAAGAATTCGTAATAATTGCATAACAATTGCAATTCGTCACAATTCCATCAAGTTCGTACGGACTTGTCTACACGTGATTTTCAAAAATTTTGTTCCCTCTTTCATTATTACAATTTTTCGGAAGTTTTTTTTTTCTCAAGTGTTTTGCACAACAAAATTTTTGTATTTTTTTTATTCGTTCTCGGATAAAGTAGTCTATGCTTTAAACGATACAATGTTTTCAAATCATTTAGTTGAAAATAATCGTAAAAAAACCAAAACAGGTTTTCGCTTATTACAAATTGATTTATTGTGTGCAATCTGGAATTGAAATTTCTATAATTTCTAAACGGACAAATTTTGGACTGCCGGCAGTTTGAATCTAAATTTTGAAAAAGAATCATTTAATCCTTCTTGCAGCTTACATTTTTTTTTCATTTTTTTATTTTTTTTTTTTATTTTTTATTTTTTATTTTCTTTTGCTCTGGGTACCTTTATTTGCCAACTTGTAAAACGTCTTAAGTTCACATCGGGAGTGCTCAGTTTCCATAAAATCAGATTTTAAAACCATTCTCATTTAAATTTGTTTCAGGTAAAGTACGTATACTTCAATCACACAAAAAACACTCCCGATGCGCGCCATGACCGTTTCCGTTAGCAATAAAATAAAATAACGCGAAAAAACGAATCGTGAGCTCTGTCAAACACAATCCCTCTCAACGCATCATCAAATTTTAACCATTCCACCAGATGAGCTCCTACTCGTTCTTCCACGCGTACGAGAAAAACCATTTAGCCGCTCGTACGATTCGACTTATTAATCTACGTAATTTCTAGAACTCCCTCGGATGTTGCACAGAGTTCCGTTCAACCTTCGGCCGATGTTGCAGCCTGACCCATTTGACAACTCGCGCGACGACTTTCCCGTTAAAAACGCCTTTAAAAAGAAACTCTCGATCGTCGCAGCGATTTCGCTTCGCCTTTTATTCCTTCTCAAAGAAAACTTACACTGAATGTTAGATCGTGTCAGCTCTTGGAAGAGAATATGGGGCTTGGTTTCAAATGTACGCACGCAGATCATTCGTCGCAGTTCAGAGAATTGCGCCGAGGGGACCCGCGATGTCCACTTTTACCTAAGCCACCTTTTAGCATTGTTCGTCAATGCGCGTTTAGCAGCCGCTTTGCAGCTAGCTCACAAAGGCGCGTATCGAGCGCGCTACTGCAATTACAAAAGATTATCTGTATAAAATAGTCGCGGGAAAAATTATAATTGTGGTTTACAAAACTTCGCGCTCTTTCGCAGCTTAATAATTGGGATGTGTCAATGATAACGTGACTCGATACTGCGTCCTTCGTGCTTTCAATCTTTGTAATATCCGCGCGCGCAGGCGCGGCAGCTTCTACATTTTGCTCGTTAACGCAAAGGTGTCGCCGCCTAAGATTCGCAACGACAACATTCGCAATTTTCACTTTGTCGAGAAAAAAAAGAGGAGTGATCAACGAAAATTTACAAACTACGAGGCGCAAACTGAGGGAAGAGGGATGGGTGGAAAAGAATCGTGGACTATAGTTACGGTAAAAAATATCAGGGGGAAGGAAAATCTCGGCACAAGATTCGGAAATTCGTTTGCTAACGGATGTATAAAGAGTTTCTTAATCTTATCAAGATGCGCCCACATACCATGTTTACAAAATCGTCTCTAAATTGATCCGCTTGAAACTATTTTTCTCTGACACACACACTCTACACGCTCACACCCATTCATCAAGTAAAACGTTCGGCCGATACCAATAGTTTGCAAAGTTTCCTTTGCCGCATTCCCTCGCCGCAACGCGGAAGGTTAGAAATGCACGCGCTCTAAGATTTTTTTTTTTCATCGGCGATTGTACACATAAACGCGTGCTCTCGGATTCCTAGGAATTTCACATTTTAGCACGCGCTAGACAATTTCGCGTTTGAGCGACTGGTAATACGTCTCTCGTCCCTCTCGAAGACTCGCTTCGCTATTTCTCTCGTTCTCTTACATCGAAAAGAAAAGCTTTTTCGCATCGTTTTAGGCTGAGCGAGCTTTCACGAATCCAAGAGAAATTACAGCCACTCCATCTCGTTTAGTGATTGAATTTTTACACGAAATTTCCAAGAGTGATTCCAAAGTCAGTGGAGGAGTACAAGAATCACGAGCGAACGAACACGCTGCCGATTGTTCGATTCATTTTGGACGCTTTCAAAATTTGGAAATAAGCTCGTTCATGATTCTTGTACTCGCCGCTCGAAAAGTCTGAGTCCAAAATTCGCCAATAAGAATTTTTTTTTTTAATAGAGGTTGTGTTCAAGTCAATGGAGAATTTGGGCCGTCAGACGACTCGTTTTATAATCGTAAACGTACGTCAAAAATCTCACTCTAAAGAAACTCGGTTACAGGTCTCGCAGAGACACGAGGAAGATTGACGCGGATCGACGAACGGTTTAGAATGCGTTTAGTCTCATAATTGTATATATTTATATATATATATATATTTATACAGTCTTTGCTCCGACAATGCCCTAGATCTGGGCCAGCCGAATATATGTTTTTGTGAGTTGGCGTGTATAATGTGTTTGTATGTAAGTGTGAGCGTGATTTGTATTGTTATTGTTATTTTATTAATATATTTACAAGAAAATCTATCAAATTGCTTTGCGCATGAAAACAACGAAAATATAGTAAACAAAACAAGAAACGTCTGTCCTCGTCGTTTTTATCAGCTCTCATTTGCAAAATTTACTTGGACACCGACAAACGTGACATCGAACTAACTCGGTAGTTTCAACTTTATATATATATATTTTTTCATTTTTTGTGTCCCCTTGTCTTTGTGCATTTATGTTTTCTCTCAAATCGCCCCAAAATTTTTCTTTATTTTTCGCCACCCGTTTATACAGCGATTATATATATCACACGTTTTAAAGTCTCAATTCCTCTGTACGGTCTTTTCGATTTAATTTTTTTTTCATTCCCTCCCATCCCTCCCTGTCCTATTTTCTTCGTTTATTTTAATCACCACCTATTTTTTTCATTTAAATGAGAATATTCGCATTCGCTAATCACATTACAATCGTAAAGACATTTTAAACCGTTCTTTCGTCGCGCGCGTATCCACTTAATAATAGGAAAGGGCTTTCACGTCGAAAACGAAAAATCATCTTCGACGCGAAGCGAAGAAAAGAAAACCAAGAAAAAAGAAAAAGAGAAGTTTGTTGTCGGGTTTAACTTGCAAATTTGTTTTTCTCCCACTCTCTCTTTCTTTGTTTCTTTCTCACATAAATCTAGGTCATTTTGGCTGGTGGTGCCGGCTTTGTTTTATGATAGTCTTTTGAAAAGTTATTTTATTTCACTTCTCTACACGTGTGTGTACTTATTATTTTTTGTAAAACCGTAAAGTTTGCAATATTGATTCGTTTACACAATTTTCTCGCGAAATACGCAAAAATGGCCGTAAAGTTTTTTATCCTATACAATGTATAATGTGAAAATCGAGTGGCCTTACGTTCATTTATAACCGAGTTTATGCTTTTTAGTATTTCACAAAAAAGAAACACTTGTTAATTTTACAAATTTACTTTTTTTTTTAAATTCATAACATTTACCGAGCTTTTTGTTACCACGATTATTATTTAATAGCATTTTTCAAAACCACGAAAAACTTGTGCAAATGCTACAAAGTAATTAGTTGGTCGACTGTAGTTTATACAAAGCGAATTTGTAACGTTAACAAATATTCTTTCATGTTAAATATACATTTTTTTTCGTACTACCCCCCTTGACGTTTCGCGTAAACGCGAGTGTGTATATATATATATGTACTTTCGTATATGAACTTAAGCAAGAGTTCCTTCGCCACTCTCGCTCTCTTTCTCACTGATAAAAGTACCTCGTGATGGAACGTAAGGTTATATATCTATAAATACAATGCATACGCACATGAGCGTAGGGCCTCCCGACTACGATTTAAGACGGAAAATGAAGGATATACCCACCAGCCAGTTTACTTTATAAAAATAATTGTATAAAACTAGTCAAATTTACAACCTCTGACGCTCAATCACAGTACCGTAAAAATCCGATTGTGTATTTTTAAATGTAAAAAAAAGAAAAAAAAAAGATAATTGGTGTTTTTCTGTATCAGGAAAATAAACTTTCATCTTTCTTTTCGTAGTTAACATTTTCGTTTTCCTTTACAGAGAATTGAAAAATCGATTGAATTTCAGAGTTGCGTTGACAGTATTAAAGCGAGCAAAGTCAAGCCACGGTCGCGCGATGACTATCGCACGGGATATAATAGTTTTTTGTCTCTCTACAAGTAACTTATGATTTTTTTTTTTAATGCTAGAGCGTAAAGTATAGTAGAATATGTGTAGATTGACATTGATTATTGACAATTGATCCTCGGTCTCTCGCTTTCGCTCGTTATATTCATATCTCTCATTTTTGTATAAACTTAAAGATCAAAGCTATGTGTGTGAATGTATAAAAAATCGATGTTAAAATGGCATGAGATATTCTCCAACACATTATATTTACACTCATGATGACAATGCAGTAATCGATGTTTTTTCATTAGTTTTTTCTCTACTTTCTCTTTTCGCGCTCGCCGTTACGATATTTTTGGTAGGACAATGGCTTGACTTTGCGCTGCATTAGAATATGTACATTTAAATGTATTTATATACAAAGAATGACTCGCACTGGCACTCCAATCACTTCAATCACTGAGTTTACCAAGTGCAAAGCGAATGATTATTTTCATGCTCAGTAATACCTTATTTACAAGTAACTTTTTTTTTCTTTGCTTATTACGACTATAATTGTTCTCCATGATTTTGCATTTCTTTTTTTCTACGCAAATTTCCTATTCAAACTGTTTGTATTTTGTAGCACTGACAGACATTGTCTTTTAATAGTTTTTTCTCCACTCCAAAAAAACACACGTTTTACCCTTTTTTCGACTATCCCTCAGACTTAAGTAACACGAAACGTTTTTCTCACTTTTCAAAAGAGTTTAGCACACGCTATCATGCGTGCCCTTATGTTTTTCTCGTTTCTTTAGTCACAATCACTTGACACACTTTTACATTTGCTTTGAGCGATTATGAACCTCGACTGTGATTGCGTTTTGGAACTACTTAGACACATTGCCTTCCTCCAAGCTATTATTGTCATCTGGTCGCGCCACATACAGACTCGGATCTATCACCTTGGGAATTGGCTTGATTTCAGTTCCAAGCTCTTGCTCGATGCGATGTAGATTGAAACGATCCTCGTACGTGATTAGGTTAATCGCGATACCCAAATGGCCGAACCTTCCTGAACGACCAATGCGATGCAAATATGTTTCTGCCATCTTGGGAAAGTCAAAGTTGATCACTACGTTCACAGCCTGAACGTCAATACCACGTGTGAATAAATCGCTGCAGACCTGTGAATAAATATTAGTTAATATTGTTTTAAACTTATATAATTTTTTTATAATTATTTTTATATGTATTTCCAAATAAAAGAAAAATTGTCCATTATTAAAAATTACTAATCAATAAAAATATAAATGGTAGTGAAATCTATCAATATTAAATTATCTAATATTAAAACAAAGATTATATTAGATATTAAAAATCTAATAAACTTTAAAACCATTAATTAAACTGTTATTTCTAGAGTTAATTCCTTATTACCATTCTTAAATCTAATTTTCCAATTGAATTGAAAGGCGATTTCTTTCTCACTAATTAAAATTACTAATTATTAATTAAAAAGTATAAAATATTTATAAGATCAATTAAAACTAATTTGTTATACTGCTATACATAATACAAATAAATAATAAAAATATCACTTTAAATACAATATTTTGTATAAAAACTATGAAATAAATTATTTTATTAATTATTTAAATTTTATTGTTAACTTACCAAGTTTCGGCAAAGTCCAGCACGGAAGTCATGAAATACGCGATTTCTGTGTGCTTGCGCCATCTTAGCGTGTATGTAATAGCAGCAGTATCCCAAATCTGTGATTTTCTTTGCCAATAACTCAACGCGCTGCGTTGTATTGCAGAATATTATGCTCTGATTTATTTGTAACTGAAATGAAATTTTATCATTAAGTTACCTAGTAATTAGTCATTATCTTATTAATACTATAATTTCATTAGATTTGTAAGAAAAAATATCTGATTAATAATTCTCACCTTGGAAAATAGTGTGTTAAGGCAGTGGACTTTTTGACGTTCCTGCACAAAAGCATAGTATTGCGTCACACCTTTTAATGTCAGCTCTTCCATCAAGTTTATTTCATATGGATCTCTCAAGTGCTTTTCCATAAATTGTTTTACCGTCAATGGGAAAGTTGCTGAATACAGCAATATTTGACGTTCTTGTGGTAATCTATAAAAAAACATTAAAATAATTAATTGTTAAATTCATAAAAAATTATAACTTGTTTGTCAACAATATTAAGTGAATTTTCCAAATAATTAATATTGATGAAATTGTAGAAAAAGAAATTGTTACCTGGAAATCACATGATCCAACATTCCTTTGAAATCTTGAGAAAGTAGCTTGTCAGCCTCATCTAAAACCAAAATTCTGCAATGATCCATATTGGCAACATTTTTATCCATGAGATCAAGAATTCTTCCTGGTGTCGCGATTATAACTTGCACTAAAATAAAACATTTTTTGTTAGTATAAAAAATAAGACTCACCTAAAAAATAGACTAAGATTAAATATTTAAATGATCAAATTATTCTATTAAAATCATAATTAATATTTTAAAGTTTTAATTAGATAACTTCTATAGCTTAAGAATTTTTGTAATAAAAAATAAGTACAATATAATACAATGTAATGAAAAAATATGTGATTATCTTACCTTTCTGATAAATCCTCATGATATCATCGCGCAAGTTAGTACCACCAGTGGTAACCATTACTTTTACATCCATGTGCTTTGCTAACTCCATCAGAATTTGTGACGTCTGTAGTGCCAACTCTCTGGTAGGCACAATAATCAAAGCTTGAATAACATCTTTTTTGGGGTCGACCTGTAAATAGAAGAAAAGAGAAAAATAAATAATGAAATAATAATATAAATATTTGTAAAATCTAAAGTTTAATTTAAAATTATTAATTAACAAACCTGTTCTAGAACAGGAATTGAGTATGCTCCAGTTTTGCCTGTTCCATTTTTGGCACGTGCCAAAATGTCTTTGCCGGAAAGTGCAATTGGAATACTGGCCTCCTGAATAGGAGAGGGCTTCTCCCAACCTTTTTCAAAAATTCCCATAAGAAGTTCGCGTTTAAGACAAAATTCTTCAAATTCGTTGCCTCGAGTATCTGTGACATCCTATAAATTAATCGAAGAAAATTTATTAGATATTTTAAACTTTATTATTATTAAAACTATGTATTTTAAAAATTATTTAAATTATTCATCATAGTTTGAAAGGAATTAAAATATACTATTTTTTAATATATTTTCTTTAATTATTAAGATATTATTAATTATTATTAAAAGTTTAAAAAAAAATACTCACACTTGTCTTCATACGCTTATCCTTTGGAGGAATCTTGAGTTTGGCTTTCCAGCCTACATCATCCATTTTTTCTAGGTCTGATTTTAATCCCAGACCAGAACCTAAATGGTTGGAGTTTATATGTGATTCGGTCATCATCTTGAAGCGTATACAGTGTCTCTAACTTTTATAATAACAAACAAAAAAAAATTTAAATTTTATTAGAAATATTTAATAAAAATTGAAATAATAATTTTTTAGAAATATTTAATAAAAATTGAAATCATAAATTATTAAATATTTAATTAGTTAAATAATTTTAAAACAAATTTTATATTGGAAAGAATTTCATTAAGCCAGATTACTAAGTTGAAGAACCTCTAGCAAGAATTTAGCTTGAATTATAAAGCTGAGAATAACATGAATGTCCTAAAGGACATTGAATTCCAAAGTTATAGCTGGTTTTATGTTTACACTGGCAGGGTAAACATGAAATGCTACCTTACTGAACGCTATAAATCCAATATCAAAATCTTACTCTGATCAAATTAAATAATTCAATCATTTAGAAATACAGATGTTTCAATCCTATAAAATTTCCATGAATCAATTAAACGAATTAAGACTTTAATAAAAGTTTAAGTAATGCTTGTTTATTAATAAACATTTGAATATCAATTGAAAAATTTTAAAATTCATAATAACAGATAAGGAATTAATAAGAAAATAATTATCTATATGCTCAAACTGCAAGAAAATAAAATACTTGATAAAAAATGATAATTTAAATAATTGTGTAAACAAAATTGATGCATATTAATTTGAAAAATACTAAGTTAACTGATGATATAATTAAAATCTTAAAAAATATACTATTTAACAAATTACTCATCAAAGCGACATTATTAAATATAATTTTCCAAAATTCCAGCGACAATAATACCAAATTTCAAAGCATTTCCTTGAAAACTTTTACAGCATTACAAAGCAAACTACCAGAGCGCTTGATAAGTGCCCTGATGGCAAGCATTCTCATACGTACAAACACACTCACACTCATACATACACACACACACAGAGAGACGTAGAGAACGCAAACGCGATTTCTCTTTTGTACACGCTCTCTCGCGTTCGTCTCTGCGTCGCGCAGCATTAAAATTTTCACGCGCAGCTCTCCGTCTCTCTCCCTCTCGCTCTTTACCCAAAACAAAATGCGAGGCCTTCGGCAAAGCAACGAAATCGCTCCGTATGTTACGTTATCCAGCTACAACAGCCAGAAGTCGCGCGTACACCTGCAACACGTCGCCCCGTCAGATTAAAAGCATCGGAGAGAACGCGAGAGAAAGAGAAAAAGGAGCACACGCTCCCTCCCCCCGCGCGCTCGCTCCGAGCGAATAAAAAACGGGAAAAACTGTACTCGCGAAGGAACCGGTCCGATAGCCTAGGTAACGAAAAGATAAAAAAAAAAAAAAAAAAACGAAGCCACGGGAGAGAGAGTAAGAAATCGCGAGAGCTGCTTCCGAAATATAACGGTCGCAGCCTAGAAAACACGCGTACGCTCGTTCTAAAAGAAAAAAAGAGAGGTGCTCTAAAGAGAGAGAGAGAGGGAGAGAGAAGAAACGGGAGCGTCGTCCCAACCGATAAAGAAAAAGCGCGCCGGGGCTGCGTCTCTCACCTATAGCTGGACGTCGATTCTCGATGCGCCTCTCCAGGAAGAGAAAGAGATTCTGCTGCTGCTGCTGCTGGTTGACTGTTGGCTCTGTGTATGCGTGATCCGCTCTGGGGCTACACTATACGGAGACTGCGAGGTGCTGCTACGCTGCGCTACAACTCCGGGCGAACGACCACGGCAAAATGGCCGTCCCAATGTCAAGCCTCTCTCTCTAACTCGCGCCGCTGCTGCTGCTGCTGCTGCTCGGCCTCTCCCCCCTCTCTCTCTCACTCCTCAACTGCTCGCGCCGCCGTCTTTCTCTCTCTCTCTCTCTCTGGCTGGCTGGCTCGCGCGCGAGGCGTTTCTTATATTCTCTCTGTCTGGGCTGAAATATATACATGTATAAGATACATTTTTTCTTTGTATGTTAAACGACAGTTTTAAGATTGATGGACGTAAGCTTGCGAGGTTACTTTTTTTTAGAGAAAAACTATATAGTCGCGAGAGACCGTTGCGAGAGCGAGGGGAGAGAAACAACACGGCGACGCGCGTGTCTCTCTGTCTCTCTCGCGTCTCGGCTATATACGCGATTAGCGACGATTACGAGCAGGCTAGAGTCTGCCATTCGAAAGGAGAAACTTTTATATCAGACGCGGAAATGCAAACACCATACGCACGCGGTTAAACGTCTTTTTAACTTATATATACAAACCTATCGAATTAACAGTCTCGTCGCTATCAAAAGAAATACGAGTATCTATATACAATATCGTATCGCATATAAACGCGCTGCGTCAGACTCTACGGTGTAAATACCTGGAGGGGTTCGCTGCTTCTCTCTCTCTCTCTCTCCAAGATATACACGCAGGCCGACGTTGTAGCCTCTTGATTATTATTCGCTCCGTCGCGATGTGTAGAAAGCTATCTCTCTCTTTTCTGATCTCGCAGAAATGATCGCTGCTGCTGGCGTATGTATTATATACGTATACGTGCACGCACGCAGACAGGCCTTCGGCGGCTTTTGGACTCTCCAAAGTATGTAGTAGTAGCGCGAGAGCCAAGTATATATGTAATTGCTCTGGCTTCGACTCGCGCTCTGTACATACGATACCGAGCCACGAGCTGCGCAGGCGCTGAGGGTTTGTGCTATATGTTGGGAGACACTCGCGGGGACGTGCTGAGATCGGGATTTTGCGAGCGGTATGAATATGCTGCTGGTGCGATGGCGGTTTTCGCGTTCGAATGAGATTTGAATTGGATAACGGATTTGGGGTTTTGGATAGGTGGCTGGAAGTGGGGAGAGAGTTTTTATTGAGGGTTTGTTAATTAAAGATGATTAATGGAGGATTGAGTTACCGTCAGCGTTGATTTGGGGACGAGCGTGATTCGGGACGGTTTGATTGGAGGAGAGAAGTGATATGGCTGGCGTGATTGGTCCGATTTTTGCAGGCGCTTTTGAAGAGTTTATTTTCTTTGTTTTTGTTGGAAGGATGATTCTGCGTGATATGAGTACGTTTTCTTTGTGCAAACGTATGTATATATATTTGGATTACTGTTGTTATTCTCGGTGTTTCTGTTAGGATGATTCAGGAAAATTGAATGTTTGCAAGTTTTTATATTTGGGTAGAAAATAAATTTAAAAATTGGCGCGAACTTTCTTGATTTTCAAATGAGTATTGGAACAATATTTAAAAAATGACTCGTAGTTTTTATTGTTTAAATATTTGTTTGGGACATTATGAATAAAAAGAATCAATATTTTTTTTTATGGAAAAAATTATTATTTTTTCAGACTTACATTAAGATTAAAAAATTAAATAAGTTTCTCGGAACAATATTTTACAGATTCTTTTTGTTTTTCAACAGTAAAATAACACAGGCACTAATAAATTTACAGTACATTAGATTGTAATAAAAATTTGGAAAGAAATCATTGTTATTTTTTAAAAAATTAATAGATCTACTGTACAAGCTTAGTTTTAGAATATTATTAACAATACAAACAATGCTTTTAAAATAAACGCATAAAAATCTTTTAAATTATGAAATACTTTTTTTAATACAAATAAATTAAATTTCATTAAAAAATCAGTAATTAAAATGCATTATCTCTTACATAATTTAATTTTACAACTAAATCACTCCTTTTTTTGTGATATCCTGTATTTGCGACAAGCTTCTGGACAATGACGTTCCAGATAACGCCGCTGAGAGAAAGCTTTTAAACAAATCTCACACCTCCATTGCCATTGATGATGATTTCTTGTTCTTTGGTGAGCTCTTAAATTTGATCTACAAGTATAAATTTTGTTAGGTTAATAATTAACATAATTGAATCTTATATACTTACATATCAGTCTTTAAGTAAATAATGTTTATAAATATTAATTACCGATCAGCAAAAGATTTGTTGCACACAGGACATCCAAAAGGCCTTTCACCAGTATGAAGTCGCAGATGTCCTTTCAAAACCCAAGGTCGATCAAAACTTTTATGGCAATATGGGCAAAAATGCATTGTCTTGTTACGCTTTTGATTTGGTGTACCCTCTACTTCTGAACAGCTTCTTTCTTCTTCGCATGATTTAACAGCTTCATTCTCTTTAATATCATCTGGTGAATAGATAACAGAAACAACATTTTGTAATTGTGCATTATTTGAACATATGGAAATATCCACATTGTTCTGTTCAATTTTTGCACAGACTACATTCTCTTTAAGATGTAACAATCCAGGCACTTCAGTGGCCTCAACATTGGCAATATCATAGTAAGTCATTGCCTGATCATCGCTACAGCTTGCAGAGGAATGCTCATTAGCTTGGTTATTGTTATTAATAAAGCAATCAATATTGTCAGATGAATCTGGATTCCAAAGTATATTCTCATTCTTCTGGAAATGGTATCGAGTGACGATTGGTAGGTTTGACCATGACCAAATATTATCTAACTTTCCCTGATTATCCTTACATCTTCTCTTTTTCTTTTTAGGCTCTTTGGTAGCTGGTGCTTGTTGCACAGGTGAGTCTGTGTCTAAAAATAATATTCAAAACATTAAGACCAAGATAAGACATTTATTTTTAACATTAATTTTTAATATTTATCTTTCACCATTCTCATCTTTTTTTTTCAAAGCAATCCATGTTATCACTTAAATCAAAACTTTGTAAAAAAGCAATTAAAATTTTAAAGTAAAAAAATTTTTTGACACTTGAAAAGCTAAAAAAGTTTACTAGTTTTTATCCAACAACTTTAAAATTGTTTAAAGCTTTAAATGAACAGATGAAAAGTACATAAATCCAAAAAATGTCACACTCATTGACTCATCCAAAAAATATCACCAACAAAAACCATTAAAAAAAAAAAGTCACTCAACATCGCGCTCCCTAAAAACACAATCAACTCGCTTCCCACTACAACCGTAAGCTCAATCCCCGATCCACCAAATCCCACCACATCACCGAAGAAAAAAGTCTCATCTATCCCGATCGGCATCGGCCACTTCCGCAAGCCAATCCAAAGAAAAGCTAAAAATTCTCACCGTCGTCGGATTTCTCGTGCTGCCCGTAGCGCATCATGCATTTGAGTAAACAGCGGGGCATCTTTGCGTATATCCTTGGACGATGGCTCTAATAAGGATGCAGATAAGCTCCGGCGCAAAGTAGGTAAGCTGATGTCGTATCTCGATGGACTAATGAAAGAGCGACGTGAAGGTATGGGTACAGCTTCTGTCAAGCTCGGCTTCTTCTACCTGCATCCTCGGCGGCGGTGCGGCTGCAGTCCTTTGTTTTTCTTGGCGGCTGGCCGCGCGCGCGAGGCTGTCTGGCCTCCTGTCATTTTCTTGAAATGACTCGTTTACTGCCTGCGGGAATTGGATGCGGGTATTATTGTGCTTAGGCTTGTGCTCTGAGAAAAGCTCTGTAAGTTCTGCTAAGTGGATTTTGGGCGAGCGAGTTTATAGAAATCGGTAATTTTTTTAAAAATATGTGACATGTTTTTAACTGTTATTGTTTAGGTTAAAGAAATTAAGATTTTTTGTAGGATGTCGAAAAGATTTATATAAAGAAATGCCTTTTTTGAAAAAATAAAGAATTACTTATTTTGTTTTTTTTAATAAGTCTAGTTAAAGACGTTTCGGCCTATTATTGTTTCAATACTTATGTACTTAATTTGCACTATAAAATTTACAAGTATGAAAAGCCAAGAAAATAAAGCCTAAATCATGATTAAAAATATATTATAACGCATAAAAAAAATTATAACACTTTGCGACTGAAGTATAGATATAAAGAAGGATATGAATCTCTTAAACATAAAAAAAAGGAAAACTGTCTATAAAAATAGTTTTTGTAACATATGTATGGTTTTTGCATCTTTTTTTTATAACTGGAAAGTGCATAGTCACAAGTAGCCGTTTCCGATGGGCCAATGAAAAAGTGACAATCGAAATAAAACATTTTTTTTGACAGCAGATTCGCAGATCGGATCTAAATCATCTTAAAAAAAATTGTTTGTCTTTGAAAGAACTGTTATACAAAATAGATTTCAAATTTCTAGAAAATAGTACTACAACTAAAATGATTTAAGACTATCTTAGAATATAGTGTATGAACTTTCAATAAATGAATTTTTTATTATATTACGTTTTATGCAAAAAATCTAATTCTCACGTAACGAAGTAGTCGCATAAAAGTACTCTAGAGTACCGTATTTCAAGCTTGGTTATTTTTTATAGTTTACTTTTTTCTGGATTTTAGAAAAAAATGAATATTTCATTGTTCTCGCTTCTCAAAAATTACATCAAATAATATTATTTTGAATTATTTAGTTCATAATTCGAAATGTGCAAACATCCACCTGCTGTTCGTTTAGAATCTACCTATTATGCATCGAACACATTAATGAGAAAAAGTACTTTGTACACTACTCTCTAACCTAAAAATAGACTTTGACATAATTTTTTTAACATTGATGGTATAAAATATTGTTCAATATTTAAATCTAAGACTGATGATTTACCCCGTTCAATTTTACTTTCTATAGCTTTCTTGCGCGAGCGAAAATCTCTTGTCAGGCAAATAATAAACTTTTCAATAATTTAACCATTATTGATAATAAATATTAACAGTGACTTTGATGAAAAACTTAAATAAATTTTTTATATTAAGTGATCTTTTTATATTACATTTTTATATTATTATTAATTTAGAAATTTAAAATACCGTAAAGAGTCTACTAAATTTTACAACTAGCTTGTCAGTATGATTTATCAATAAATCGAGCTTTTAAATCATAAGTACTAAATTAACATTTTCAGTAGTCAAATTCTCTCAAATAATAATTCACTCAACACAAAATATTTAATAAATAATATTAAATATAATATTTGCTATAGCAAAAATATAATTATAAAAATTCTTAGTTTAAATAAGAAATACCAAAATTAATATTAGTTAAAGATGAAAATATTTTTTTTAAATATATATTAATAGTATGAGATGATGATAATTATTCCATGAGTTTCTATTATGCTTTTTAATTTTTACATTATGTTCTTATATGAAGAGTATACGCTGTTATCTGTTGTAAGACTTTTAAAAAATCTGTTCGATTATTGTATGTACATATTAGAACAGCATTAGAACGACATCCGAACAAGTCAGGTCAACTTTGTTCCAAAACAAAGATAAGATATATAGAGAGAGGAAACGAAGTAAGAGCCGACTTTCGTACAAATCTGACCAACCCCGCGGCTTAGGATATAGATTGGGTTGAAGCATTGGACCGATCTTTGTAGACATCAGGTCAGCTTCGCGCCTGAGAAACTTTAGATTAGATATAAAGAAATAAAAATTTCATTGTTATTTAGCGAGATGTATATATGAGTTATGTAAGGTAAATTTGTTATTTTTTTAGGAATTTTGGTAATTTTACCAATTTATTGTTACATAGATTCCTCAAGCTTAATTAAGGTCTTAGTTGAACCCGGGAGTTTATACATTTAATTTTAATATTTTATTTAAACTAATTTGGATTACCAATTAGATAAATGTTTCAGATACTATACCTACTAATAAGTAAAAAAACATGTTTTAAATAGAATAAAATTTGCAATACTAGCAAAGGAAGAGTAATTTTCTTAATTATTTACTATAATTAAACTATAATGATAAATTAGCAGATCTTGTCTTTACTAGTATTAACTACTTGCAAATGCTATAAAAATAGTACTAGATACATTATTAGGATACGAAGCATTATTATTCTACAATAATTATTGTAGACAAAAAGGTAAAAACTAAATTTTACTATAGTAAATAAACTTATTTCTTAATTAATAATTTTAAATCTGAGTTCATGAATGAATCAAATAAATTTTAAAATTCAATTAATAAATTTTGAAAGTTCAAAACCTGAATTGATAAAATTTCATATAAAATTTTATAAAATTTGAAGATGATCTAAATAATAATGATTAATCAATGTTTAAAGAGCTATAATTAGTTTCATAAATATTAATATTAATGTGAATAATTTGATGTATAACGACGAGAATTATTATTTAAGATCTCATATAAATTGAATAGCTTATAATTTTATTGGATTTTTATTGCAATAAATTACTTTTAAAAATTTATTAATTAAAATAAATTAGTCTATGATTACAGAACCAAAGAGTTGTTGAGATAATTTAGCAAAAATTGGTTGATTATCTTTAACAAAATAGGTTTTACAATTTTTTTTATAAATTTTGTATTTACTCTATAGTTATCAGAAAAAAGTCTTGTGCTCTTTTGGTTTATGTATACTGTCAAAAAATTAATTGTCGGGAAAATATAATAATTTAATATTTTTGATTTTCAAACATTTTTATTACTAAAAAAACATTAACGAACACACATGGACAAATCAGTGGTAAAACTAAATCATACGAGATTAGGTAATTTTCTACCCATATACCTCTAGAAGGTTACAATATTTCGATTATCGTTTTTGCTTTTGGTATACAGGATATTTAGGGATAGTAGTTAATTGGAATTTTATTGTTTATCCTTTTAGCTGTAGCGATGACTGTTCGGTTTGTCAGCTCTAGAAAATCACACATACCGCATTAAAAATGTAGTGAAGTCACGTTATTTCTGAGAGATATTATTTTTCTGATATAAGTTACGCTATGCGAAATCACAAGTTCGGCTTTATTAATTATACTATTATTTTGTCTTTAACAAGTAGAGATTAAGGATTGTACCAAGATTAATATTAAAAATTTAAAAGCAAAATGACTTACGTTTTATTCGCATTAGTCTCTGATATGTATTCTATATGAGGCATTACGATGCATATTTAAATATTTGCATTTTTGCAAAAGTTTAATATAAAATATTCTATTTTGTATGTTATAAAAATGATTGCCTGCAACACAAAAAAGAGATTCCGCATCGCGTATCTTACAATACATTATTACATATGCGCATAGACAAGCTTCGATATTTGTGAATAAATGACCAAAGCACGACTAGAAAGTGTCTTTACAAAAGAATTTTAAAAATAATGACTGCGACTTATAGTTCACTGGTAACCAAAAATATATCCACAATAACAATTTCTTACAACTAGATCATTTATAATAAAGTATCTTGTCGTGCTTTGAACTTTGAAAGATCGTTTATATGAGTTTACACGAGTGTAATGCGAACTTCAAACTACCATTTATATCTTTGCATCTTATAAATCACCGACTTGCTTAAGCCACGAATGTATGTCTAACTGTTTTTACGTGTGTCTTTTCAATGTACAGAGTGTAAATTACGAACAAAGTAATCATGAAAATAAGCACCTTTCGATTTGTGTGACCATTAATAATATAAATCTTTAGTATTTTTGAATGACCATCCTATTTTTAATGCAGAAAAGTACAGGTGATCATGGTATATCACGTTTTTGACATTATTTAATGAATTCTTAAATGATCCTATATTTTTCCTTGTTGATATGCTACAATTACCTTTTTATGCGAAATATTCTTACGTTACCTTTTGCAAATATTGTCAGTATTTTAAAATGAATTTAATATATACTCAAAAAATTATTGTTTTCTTTATTAAAATGGAAAAAAGAATAATTTGAATAAAACTGTTATTATTAATTTTCTAGTCATATATCCATAACGCGAACATCACATCTAACAATTTTTTAAAATTGGTTTTTTTTTTTAAAGCAGTGAAGTCAACTTTATACTACATTTTAGCAAGTATTTGTTTGTAATTGTAGTTTCAAGACAATAATAAAATTATCTCAAATTTTGCTAATCACTGAATGCAATATTTTCTTAATAACTTTGTAGCTTTACTCGCTAAAGTCAAGGTAAAAATTGACTTCGAAAGCGGTTCGCGTTGAACGCATAAAATATAACTAATTTAGTATACAATTAAAATCTAACTTTGAAAGTGTGACTTTACTTTGTCGTTACAGATATTAAAAAACAATTATGTTTCGTAGATTACATCGATTTTCACCACTTTTTTTTAGTAATACCTTTCGTATACAAAAGCTTATAAAATTTGAAAAGTATTAATTAATGTATTATTGTACACCGTGAAAAATTTGAACTCCTTTTTGCGAAAACTAAAAATTAATCATTAAAATTCACATTATTTACCTAGTTTGGTCAGTAGGTAGGTGTATAAAAAGGATTTACCATACATTAATTTAAAATGCTAGATTGCCAAAAATGTATAGTTATAAGTTATTGTTCCACTTGAGCATATCGCACCCCATATTTTTTCCCAAAAATCATAAGCACGTATATTAGGAATAAAATGTTTTTTTTTTTTCATCTATCATTCTTCTCTCATCATTCGTGCATTACTTTTCCTACTTACTCTACCTAACGTTGTTTAATGTCGTTCGATTCTATCATCGCCATCGCTACACTTACGTGTTTGTCTCGTCAACGTCTAAATATACAAACTCTAATGCGTAAGTATGCTTTATTTTTACCATTTTTTTATGCTTCGGTATGTATGTGTGAAATTCACGGTGGTAATATGCTTATGTGAATATACAGTTACACGATGAGAATAGCGATACAATCATAGGTAGCGATAGTAGTAATAAAAATAAAAATAGTAAAAAAATTATTGTTATTGTTTTTTATTACTTATTATTACTTCGCGCGATGCATTTCCGTTTCTTCCCATTAGCGCTAATGTGAAATATTTTTGGGATCTACCACAAATTTATGCAATCTCTTGTTTTCTTTTACTGCAAGATTTTTGCGCCTCTCAGAGAAATTTATTTGAATAACTATTTTGCAGATAATCCTGATTAACGATTTTGTAAAATAAATTTTACTTTGCCCGTAGTAACAAATCGTTTTAAAGTATTTTTTTAGGCTACTTTAGTCACAACTGTATTCAAAACTGCCTTAATAAAAAGTAAATTTTTAAATACTTTTAGTTGCAGAAAACCTCGTTGTTAAGCTTTTCTTCTGAAATACAGCAAAGTGCAAAACAATTTTGTTGATTTAGAAATTTTGAAAGCCTAACGCATTAACATAATAAACTTTTATTCGCATTTAATGTTCCTATGATTGCCCTCAAATTAACTATTGAAATGTTTAATGTACTATATTTTTAAACTTTTGAAATAATAAGTTTAAGTAGTAATTTTATCACTGTATTTCAATGACTATAATACTTTAATAGTTTATATTGACTTTTTCATGTATGCGCAAAATTTAGTTATTTCATCTATAATATTTCTTTAAAAAAAAGAAAAATAAGGCTTGTGAAGTAGTTTTTAGCTTTCTTGGCTAAATAAACTATAGTTGTTTAAATGTAGATTTTTTTTAGATAAAATCATTATTCAAATTATGAATTTATAATAATTTCTTATAATTGTACAGTAAATCATAATATTTTTAAAATTCATATTTATCCGATCATTCCCCAAATATACTATCTACTGCCAATATTACACGATTTACAACAAATTTTTTTTAATTGAAGTCTCTTTGATTTAGAATAAAGAAGCATTAATAAGTCATCACATTTACTGTTAAGTAATTTGCAAGTTCTAGCTTTTTAATTATCAATTAAAGATAAAAAAATAAATGCTATCTTGTGCATTTAATGGTGTTCTCCAAATTTAAAAAGAATACAGACAAATGATATCAGTAAGATGTTATTAAAAGTAATCGACTATTTCCGTCTGTCATGTTTAGCTAAGTAATCGTTTCGACAATGAAAGCTGGTGTTTTTACAGTACCAGATGATACTTAGCTTGTAACAACGCCAAAAATCAAAATGTCGATTGTCAAAGTGCAAAGTGTGTTGGAAAAATCGTAAATTTTAGTACTATTGATTAGCTATAGAAAGAAAGATTGCAATAATAAGTAAGAATGTTTAAAAAAAGTTCGTTTTTTTCTACTTAAGTCGCACCATGCAACACTCCGCGTCACTTTGTGAAATATTAGGAGCACGATAATTTTTAAGCGAATAAATGAAATATGAGCATACCCCATGAAGTATACTATTAGACAGCCATTGCCAGCGGCTGCAAAGGATTCTCGAGCAATGTCTTCACTAAAGGGCTATTTCCTTTTTTTTTTAATCTACATATTTAGAGATACGTAACGTCTGTAAAATTTATTTTGTTAGAGACAACATTAATTTGCAATTACTATCGTTCGCTGCTGCAGCAGCAGCACGAAACTATTCTCTATATACTCATACATACAAATTATCTGCATGGGACGTTTGGCGCTTCTCTCGCTGCCGATTCTCATATCTCAAAAGGAATCCGAGCTACAAAATATGGCTTTATACGCGTATTTAAATGAACTGCCAATTTCACGTTGACGCGTAATTTAATTGTTTTATTAGATCTGAATCCCTAACGCGCTAATAATTTCTTTAATCTGTACAAGATCGCACTTCAATTTAATGTCGTAAAATAAGTAATTATGATACCTTCTTATACCGATTACTCAACTTTATAATCTGATAAATGACAAATTTATAGTTATATTTGCTGTTTGTCTTTTATCTCGATTGCAGCTTAATCTTTTACGTATAAAGATCCACTATGATTTTATGCGTATGTATACAGTGCACTTATACGTCATTTAAATTTTCTTTCACACTGTTCTACCCACAGTAATTCATAATCAATATTTCTGGATCTTCACTAATTCTTATTTACATCCAAGCCTTGCATAAAACATCTATCAACTCCAACTCAAAATTATCCAAATGGTTAATGGGCGTTTTCGCATTCCTTTAATTAATTTCCAATTGTTATATCGTAAAATAATTAAAAATAATTCCATAATATTCATTAACGTATAATATGCTATCATACGTAACTATTGGTGACAAGATAATGAATTAATAATTATAAATACACTAAATTATATGTATGTTTCGAATTAGATGGAAAAAAAGGAATGGAAAACGCCATTAACTTCAGATCTAACTTTACCTTAGTATACCATACAATTTTTGCTAAGCCCTAACATTTTATCATTTTTGAACTACTATAATTTTTACATACATTGTAAAATTTCTATCAAATAAGCTTTTACTTCAACTTCAAGTACAAAAGCTTATTAGATTTGAGATCTTGTTGCTTTTCGAAATAAATGACATAAAGAAAAAGTTGAAATATTACTTAAAAATTTTCTTAAAAAATTTCTGTTATTTTGCTTACATAAGCAAAAATATAATTAATAAAATTAATTTAGATATTTCATAATAAAAAATTAAAAATGAATGTATAGTAAGAATTTTTTTATTCGCAAGAATTTACGTTTTGGTCATTAGAAAAAGTTTTAGTAATAAACTATCTAAAGGTGCTTCATGATTTCTATAGTTTACAACTTAAAATTTTTCGTGACTGAATTAAAAAATGTGTAAAAACATTTGTTCAGAACAATGATTACAAATTTGCTCGATTTTTCTAGTGATAAATACCGATGAGAATCTCGTTCTTAAGTCATCTACATTAAAATTCTCTTCGCTTGAATATTCTTTTTCGTCGATTACACAATGCTAATTCATTCGCGTGATTCGCGTTTCATTTTCTTCGTTTATTTATTATTTTCAGTATATTTTCATATCATGGCAGTTTAAGAGCTAGCTTCCGTGTATCCGAACGGCGTAAAGGTAACGCCGTCACAGATGCCTTACCTATTTACTTACAAACCCATATCAACGACAATAGAACCTTTTCCTAGACATGCACTCAGAAAAAGCACTCGTTCTTTCTTTCTTTCATATTCGTGTCTTCCCTCGCACTCTGTCTCTTTCTCTCTACTCTCTTACATTCTAAATAATTTTTCTATATGATTTTCATCGAATAACGTGTTCCTGATTCTTGGTAAATTTTTTTTGCAGCTTCATCGTGATGGTCTTAGATAAAATTGCAATGTATGTTTCCTTTCAAAAGTGAGATCAATTGTGTGTGAGTAAAGTGATAAAGACATAAAAAAAAGTTGCTGGATTTAGTATGCAGTATTGAGGACAAAAATTGACGTACAAAAGGCGATCGTTCGAAGTTACTTACTCTCTGCGTAGAAAGAAACCAAAATGATGAAGATCGATGATTAATATTCTATTTTAAAGATCGAACGCTATTGTGAAAAATTCCAAATTTATTCACTACTATGGATGAATCAAGTGTGAAACAGAAAATTTTAGAAATTTATATCGTATATCAATAGGGACCAACACAGGAGATGCAGAGTTATATACAAGAAACTTTTTCCAAATCAGTTGCACAATAACGCGTATTTCTTGTGAAGATAATTCTGGGTTATTTCAAACTGCTAATGCTTCAGATTTTTCTGGAAATTACTATTAAATGTTTGCCCATCAATGCTTTGTTTTAAATTCTATTATTCTCACAATATAGTATATATACTTCTTTATTTATATATATTTATTTATATATTCATTCATTTATTTATACGCTTGTTATTCTTTCAATCGCTTTCATAATTTTCTATAAAGACGGCACAAAGCTGAACGGCTAGTGGTAAATACAAGTATTTTACAAGTATGTTATACGTTTCAGAGAGTTCGTCGTGAGTTCTGAGGAAACTTCAAGTTTACTTTATTAATTGTTTTCGTATCATCTAAGCGTACAGCCTAAATTTTTATACGTTCCTTGAGATACAAGATAAAACAGCAATGATATGCGTCATCGATGAATGAAGAATGACATACAAATTCTCTACGATTATCTTCTTAAAAGTATTTCAAGTATTGTCAAGTTCGATTCTAGTTTCCCTGGTGAAACAAGATTAATTCTTTTTTTTCTGCTAATAAAATTCGCCGCTTGTACTTAAACGTCGTTGAATTCGGAATTTCGGATCGGAGATCTTCATGAAATATCATCCGCTACAACGAAATAATTTGACGTTGAAAGGAAGCAGTGTAAATAACGATGCGAAATAAAAGCATACTTTTCTCGAATACATCATATCGTAAAGTGTATATAGTATAAATTTACACAACGCACTTAAAGTTCATTGCATTAATTTTTACATGTATCAGATACTCGCAACATTATTTACACTACACATCCTTCTTTTTGCGCTAGCAATATTTCAAAACTATTTGAAGAATTGCTTTTCAACATTGAATCACCAAGTTTAAAGTAGTGCAAGTCAAGAACCGAGACGACGGCTCAGATGAGACAGTCGTACACGTTACATATTTATACACATAATTTTTTTTCAGTTGGGCTTATAGAAAGTCAGTCTAAAGCAACGCATTCTCTGAAACGATCGTGATATGCTTGGCGGATCAGCGCTAATCCTAATGATTCTGCGATTACCGCTTTTAGCCACACCGCATTCATGTACAGACGGTGGGCAAGAATCGCATATTTATGTATACATAGAAACGAATGAAAGGACACTGCGCTTTCCAAAGATCTGTAAAGGTTCGCGCATTCAAAGTGCAAAATCTGACGAACCTTAGGCGCCAAGTAGCCAAATTTTGAAATTTCGCGTCTACTTATACAATAATTATTATAATTACGCAAACGAATGTAATGAAAGCCTCGAGCAAGTTCAACGACGAGCAACAGTATCGCACTATTGTTGTTTTCATGAAAAATGATGATGTTATGTTACATCGTCATAATATAAAATCCAAATAGAAAAAGAGTATATGAAAAGACAAGTTCATAATACGAGTAAAATCGGCTATTATTAAAAAAGCAACATTCATTGAAACATTTCACTGTAACATCACAGCGGGATTAAAAATTCTACTACAAGTTTAAAACCTACGAAACGTACGTAGCTGTTGCAAATCGCTGCGACCCGCGAAGCTTCAAACCTACAGCATGGTTTATTTTTGGTAAAATATTTCACAAAATGCACATTAAACACTGTTTTGCTCGCTTTTCGTTCAATCGTGTGACCGTGTTTTGTAAATGTGTGTTAGTGTTTTTTATCCTTTGCCTTGTCCATATTATACGATTTCATCGACATGCACGCATTATTAACTCTCACGCTCGTAAATTACATCTACGCTTTGGTTTATTTCTATATAATCCTCCAATCTCCCTAACGATTTGCCGTCATCGCGTGGCCCTCGTCGTTTCGTAGCTTCCGCCGTAATTACCGTCAGGCATTTCATAATACCCTCCCCCTCACAGTGATCCGATACATCCGGAATTCGATCTTTGCATCCAACAACCCCATTCTTTTTAAACTACGCAATGGTAAAAAGACTTTTAGAAAAAATGTATAGAAGATTCGTAAAAAGGTAAATATCGCAACGTGAAAAAACTCTTGGAAGATATGTGTTCTCTCGTTAGCCTTTTCTCTTATGTTTTTTTTGTTTCGTTACTGCTTAAAACCGGTGTAGACGAACGAAAAAATTGGTCGTTAAAAAATATCTTGGTTCGCGTCCCAACGTTCCTCTCTTTTCATCTATTTTTTTTTTCTTTTTTTTTTATCGCGATCTTTGGAACTGGGGCGCTCGTTTCGCTGGAAAATTGTTTGCTCGCCTGCGCGCGCCGTTGCCGAAGAAAGAGCGCTCTTTGCGTCCGGCTGAAAAAAAAAGTGGCCGGGCAAACGCAGGCACGTGTGCAATATTGTGCGTGCTTTTTTCCTCTCTCCGCGTTGACGCACTGACGCACGCGCGAAAAGCGGCGAGGTTTCTTATAATTTTTTTTTTTTTAGCTTTTCTTGGAGTTTAGCGTTTTTGCGTTGTGTTATCTCCTGGATCGAAGCGACGGCTGGGCTGTTTGTTTGCTTTTCTACTGAATATGTGTGTACTTCTGATGACGTAGCGACGATTCGAGGTCGCACCAACGTTGACGAGAAACGGCGAGATTGGGAACGGTGAGGGCACCACCGCTCTTATTCACCCTGCGGACTTTGGTCCAGGCCTGCCTCTGTAAGAAGTAAAATATCGTTAATAGCTAATCAAAAACTATTTATTTGATGATGTGTGATTTGAAAATGTGCGTTTAAGTTTTAGATGTTTTGAAAATTATTTTCTTATTTATTTGACTGAATAACTAAACTGTTTCCCCAAATGCAGGCACTGGATATAAGAATTGTAAATTCAAAAATAGCACATAAAAAAATATAAATTGGATCGATAAAATAATTTAATGTAATTTCGAATCTATTATTCAATGAACTCAGAACGTCAGAACTATCTGAAAATCAATAATTTAAGAATAATTTATTTTATTGATATTTATAGAAGTATTATTAGAAATAAAAATCCAATAACACCAGAAACTAAGAAAAAAATATAGCAATAAAAATAATTACATCAAAGCGATAATAACTTAGAATCAGCTACCGAATGAATTAAAAATATTAGGAATTGTTAAGACATTAACAAAGTATAAACTAAAAAACTGATTGATTCAAATATACAAATTATGTATTGTTAAGTAATGATCTCTATTGGAAAGCATGATTATAAATCTATTTTTTTTTTTTAAATCTAATAAATAAAGAAGCAAATATAGATTTTGTATCAGTCCAGTAACTACATTTATCTTATTTCAGCATCGTTATTATCATTGAGTTAATTGTCGTAGGCAAAGCGTTAAATAGTAGCAATAGACTGCTATTAACTTACCTACACAAACCACTCATCTTTCTGACTAGAAGATATATCGCTGAAACAGAAAATAAATTACAGCATTAATCCTCGTATTGAAAGATTAACAAATAAATAGCTCGTATTTCAGAAAATTCTTTGGATTTGTTATAAACTTTCAAATTCATCTATTATAAATATACATAGGTATTTAATTTATATACTAACATAAATGTAATACATATATTCATGAGACAAAATTATTAGTTGTAAGCCATTACAATAATCTGTGACATTAATTTAAACGTAAATCATAAAATCTATCGTTTGAAAACACATTACAGAACAGCAAAGCACAATTTTGTAATAAACGTCCTTTCACCATACCTCCGGATGTAAAATTTCAAACATCACATTTATTGCCACAAATTACAAAAACCGACATTACCACAATAATTTCCAAAGATTACTCAACAAAAATTATTCATCTCGACTATCCACATAAAGCATATACCTGTCAGAACCGTGGTTTCTCACTTTGCCTGGCAGTAGAGGCGGACCCGGGCCGCGCTGTGCCCGTGCCTGAGGCCCGCAGGGTGCAGCCAGTTTCCCGGCCGGGGTAGTGTCGTGGCCCCGTGTATGCCACCGAGCGCCGGTCCCATCTTCAGGTTCGTCATGCCCGCGGGCATGCCGGCTGAGGCGCCGTTTGAACCGTACATTGGTTGCACTGGAATATAATAGTTCATCAGCTTAGTTTTTTTTAGTTTTATGTTTGAGGTGTGAGAGTTGATTGATTAGGTATGGGTGATAGAGGGATGAGATTATTAAGGGACTGTGCGTGAATCGTTGTTGTAAAATTATTGATATTTTTATAAAATGTGTGTTTAGCATGCTTGAGTGCCTACTTAAACTTTACGCATTGTTTGGTAAATCTGAGAGCATGTTTACACAATTTATACAGTTTAGTTTACTGCGAACAAATAAGCGAATGTAATCCTAAAACTTTGAAACATTGGGGATTTCCTTCCGAGATGGGGATTTGTAATCCTAAAACTTTGAAACATTGGGGACTAGTCGCAGGATATTCTAGTTTATGTCGATTTTCGAACTTTTCAGGTTTAACTAATTTTCGTAATCTAAATAAGGGAAACAAAAATTAAAAAGGTTTTCCCCGAATGTTGTAAAGGTAAATAAATACCATCGTTTAAGCCGTTTTTTGCATATGAATGAATTCAGGATAAATGCTATTTTCTCCATTACGTAATAATCAGATGATGTTTTTTGAGTTTATTTTTGCAGCTTTTACCCTAGTGTAAAATTGTAACAACATGTATAAGCGCAAGCTTATTTATGAAACAGTTGCGAATTTCAAAATTTGTGTTAAAACGAATATTTTGCTTTGTTCCGCACCACTGAAAGTGAATTTTAGTTTAATAATAACAGTCGAATATTTCCACGGGGTCAATTTGTATAATATTCTTGAAGCCAACATATCACATTTAAATTTCATAAATATAGTCCGAGAATTCTATTTTATTTCAAAAATGAATTATAACGTAATTCCAACACTAAACAGTTAATTGATATAATATTGATATAGGTATTAATTAACTTAATTTTTACAAATATTCAAGACAATTAAAAATAAAGTACTTTTACATATTCATATAAATCATTTCTTTTTTATGAAAAAGTTTTTGCATGAACAAGTCATGGTAATAGTAAAATTTTACAATTAATTTTTCAAGATCTTAAATGCCTGCATAAATTATATAAAAAAATAGCTTAGCTTCCTCAAAGTAACGTAAAAGCGACAGCAAAGAGGTAAGATTTTTTTCTCAATCCGAAAAAGAGCACGCATATTTTATAAGGTCTCGCAGCGGAAAAAGCAATTTCTCTCCTTTAAAATCTGGAGAAATAGGTCGCGCCTCTTGAGCCATATTCAATTTCGCACAAAAAAAGAATCATGCCGCGCACAAAAGAAATGTCGAATCTACGTTGCTCGTTTTAATCTGTAGGGCTACATTTTGACAAGGATATTATTACCTATATCGAACTTCGATAGAACGTAAAAATAAATTTAAAACAGATCTATCTTTCATAGACATAAGATACAGAATACCAACGAAAATTCATACGTGCATACATACACTTATAACTATCTATTTTCTAAATTAAAGTCACTTTTTAAAATTTCAAAAAATCTCGAAATCCAAAAAAGAAGCTTTCTCATCGAAAAAAAGCACAACGCAGAGCTTAAACTCTTCCTTACCCAAGCTTGTATATAGGTCGAACGGATTTACGACGCATATTGACGGAAAGTGCTTAACGGCGCGTCAGAATATACGTTTAACGGTACGCACGCATAGCCATACAGCAATTCAGTGCCGGCAAATTCCCACGACGCTAAAGATTCTCTCTCGTAAACTCCGCGCGGTGTCTGTTATTGAAAGTATTCGGAAAAGTTTATACGTCGTTATGCGGAGGGGCTCACCTGCATGAAATTCGATCGATCGAGGGGCGGACGTTTTATATTCATTTTGAAATCGGTCGATAAAAGAATGCGGAAGAATGCGAGTTCTTAGCGAGCGGGATTTCGAAATGTGGATATTCGTGACTGAGCGAGGTTGACTGCAGAAAATCGCTGCAAGTCGAGTGTACTTGTTATTACTCTGTTGCGTAGTCTGAGCTTGTAATTTTTTGCTTCGGTGTAATTATGTAAGGAATGATTGTTTTACTCAATTACTGAAAATTATTTTTTTGTTGGGTAAAATTCAATTTGAGAAACTTTTTGAAATACCTATCAAGAGCAATTATCATCATATATTCTACAAATAGTTGTAATTTTGAAATATATGAATATGAATTTAATACAAGTTGGAAGGAAGTTACTCGCAGATGCACAATGTATACGGAAAGATAATTAAATATATTAAAGTAATTTTCTTGTGCAGAGCTTGTCAAGATATGACAATGAAAATAAAATTGTTGTGGAAAAATTAAAAGGAAATCTAAGAAAAAATGAGGAAAACAATTTTCCTGATTTACTAATTTTGTAAAATTTTACAATTTTGATTTAAAGAGGCGTTCTCATTCCGTTTGTATTATATAATTAAAAAAGAAATTCTTAATATTCTTAGTAGATTTTATAGAATCAACATTTGTATTTTACGTAAAGTATATAGATAATCTCCTATACACTCAAAGATTGTTAATAACATATTAATGTGGTATAAATAATTGAAACATTTTGTTTTATAATATCTAAGCCACTGTACATCCTTAATTAACACTATTATTACTGAATACGAGAAACTGCACTGGTGTTGCTTATTATTAACATTGTGGTACATAGTCCAGCTTCTTCAACACCTGAAACATGCAGAAAAAAGTTTCGTGCTCCCAACTTACAAAAGTAAATAATTGTATGGTATTCAAGAATGCTGTCTATGTCAAGTTGCTCGTTAACGATGGTAACATTGTATTCATAGTTTTTAAAGTAAATTTAGACAAAATTTAAAACTAGCAAATATTTTATGAAATTAAAATAAGCTTTTCACGAATACTTACGCATTATTTTTCTTTTTATCTCTTTTTATTAAATTGTCTTTAGTTTAAACAGCTTTTATATCTTTGTTGAAAGTTATGTTCAGTTAAAGATTCAGACGTAGTATTTTTATTACTTTTTGAAGATCTTTAAAAAAGTTTTTAAAAGCTATTTTCTATACAAGTCTGTATATTTTGAAATCAAATTTTACGGGAGCTTTACTGTAGGAAACTCTCTTTGAACATCTTTTTCAAAACTACGGCAGCCTATTCTGATTTTGGAATTGCTTTTAAGGAAAACTTCATCCACGTAAATGCTCTTGCGAATTTACAATCACTTTTTAAGACTTCACCGACGTCAAGGCTATTTTGAATTTTAAATCAGTCTTTTACGACAGCTTCACGCGAAAATTCTCATTAATTCAGAAACATTTTTTAAGACATAACTGCCAAAGGAATCATTTTACTATAGAGTCCTGCATGATAAAATATTCGTTCGTTAAAATCCTTTTTTCCATAACTATTCAACGAAATTAAAATACTCTTAGATTAAAAAATCACAAACTTTTGTAAGTATTATAACAAAATTCTGATATCTATAAAAAATATAACTCTCACAACCAAATCATTTTGAATTTCACCAAATATACCACAAATCAGCCGATAAACAATAAGCAAAAGAAATACACGCTCCAAGAATCTCTCAGTCTTCCTAAATACCAAGCTCCGGAATTTTCGATCGCGCGCAAAATATACGCGAGTCTGCCGCGTATCTACTTCAGGCTCCGGCGTCGCTGCAAAAGTAATATCGATTTGCGACCTGTCGACGCCGACTACGGCTCGCGCACCACATTCAAAACCCGCCCCCCGCACCTATTCCTTCGCTCTCGTCCTCTGGAATTGTATGTACGCGCCCTCGACTTTCAATATCTCCGCCCGACTTTTTCTCCCCGGCATTTTCTCTCCTCGTCCTCGAGTCTCGTCCTTAGTGTTATAGGTATTCGGGATATGACGTTGGAAATCAGTTATTTTAGCTTTTCAGCGACTCCTTTTCCTTCTCTCTTTCTCCCCCTTTTTCTCAATCGGATTTTGCTTTTCCGAAGATTGGCCAAACTAGTCGGAGGGTGGGTATTCTCGGTGTGATAAGGAGTAGGTGTTTGTGTAGTTTTTATAACAGGGATGAGACTTACGGCTTTGAATGAATATAAATAGAATAATAAGAGCACTATGACTCATTTTATTTAACATTCAGTACTTTTGTGAATTCTAATATCTAAAATTGCACGTGCAGATATTAAAATTTATAGCACAAACAAGTTTAATTATGTTATTAAATTTTTAAATACTCACAATCTTGTATGAACTAGATTACGAGACGGGTAGTTTACAAAGCTGTTATTAGTTATAAAAATTACGGAATGTAGGTGAGTTTCTGTCATTAAAGTTATTGCCGATAGCTTATCTTCAAAAAATATCGACATGCTTTAAATTATTGTTGTTACCGTGTCTTATCTTGTGCATAGAACATTACATAATATTAAGTTAACTACTTCATTTGACCTCTCAAAAAAATTTTTAAAAATTTATATTTTATAGTCGCAAAAGAATTTTAAAAAGATGCATAAAGAATTTTATAAATTTCCAACGTAGCTGCATTGTTAAAATTATGTTAAAGTACATCATTTTATAAAGGAATATTTTTTCCGTGTAATCTCATTTTTCTTTTTTGTGTACCGTATAGAAAAGTTCAAGCTCTTCTGTTCAAAGACAACAAAAGATTTTTAAAAACTTTGAAAATTAATTTAACATTTTATCTACAGATAATGAGAAAATAATCATTTCATCAAGAGAGCAATTAACCCTGTCTCTTTGCATAAGCAATCCACCCCCAAAAACCAAATTCCAAAACCCATTTTCCATTCCACCAAATCCTCTGCCCTCACTCCTTGCAAAACAACGCCAAGCGCAGCGCAGCAGCGTACCGTGAAAACCACAAATTACTTCTTATACAACGCAAGCTGCACACACAGCCCCACCAACAGCCAGCGGGCTATAACCCGTCGAGTCGGTAAAGTAGAAATCCGGTACCTGTCGAAACTCCAAAGAGCGAAGCGCAACTTATGCACGATACAGCTAACTCGCTCTCGACGTAAAATTCAGCAAGCGCATCGACGTACATGTCGCCCAGGGCTGTCGAGCTCCTTAGTCCTCCCCCCGCAACACGGCCAAGATTTTATATACATCGTCAGCCCGCGGCGCAGCTGACATTCTTGCCGCTCTTTTAACTATATATACACTGCATTCGCGCGCGCGTAACTTTAAATTGCGTGCGCGGGCCCTGCGGAGGAAACAAGCTTTAAACAATCCCTTCAACTTTTAATGCAACCCTCCTCCCTATTATGACGCGCGCGCGCGCGGCAGCTACAAGCCGAGGAGCGCATTAGAATTTTCCAGGCGCGCTCGCTCGAGGGCCTCGTGAAAAGTTTGCTGAATATCCTTTTTCCTCGTTTTACGGGTTTCACTGTTTTTCTTGCGATTGCGCTGAGGCAACGATCGGATGCTTGTTATGGGATATTGTTCGGATTGCTGTAGAGTGAAAATTATTATAGATTTTCGGTTCCGGGGGCGGCTGATTGAGTTGAGTGGGTTGGCGAGTTGCCGTTTGTTTGGTATGCAAATAACGCGGGGATGTAAAATTTAAATTGCAAATGTTTTTCCGATAGAGCGTTGAAAATGATGCAAATAATAACGGTCGCGAAATCGCGTTATGGCGAATGGAAACAAATAATATTGTCGCTTATAATCGCCGGAAATAAAAGGGGAATTCGGTGTTGTATTGAAATAAAAATTTAAAGTGATTTTCGATAATTAATAATTGATTGAGGTAATATTTACTGATGAAAATTAAAAACTTTTCCTCACTATATGTAGTGATTTGTAAACTTATTCTGCGTAATTAAATTTAGTAATACCTTAATTAAAATTAGTATATTAATAAATGAAATGCATCAAGCAAATTTTCCTTTTTAATGAGGAATTCTGTGTTAATTAATATGAACTGGTAAAGGAGAGTGAATAGAGAAAGCAAAACTCGTATAACAAAAATATAATATATTCTATGTACACTGCATAAAGAATATACATATATCCAATATGTACAGAGAACTCAAAGTTAAACGGATGTCTCCGAACTTGAGCGTAAATTAGAAGCAACCTGTTGCTAAAAGTTCATGAGTCGTAATTACATCTATATGTGAACAGATTTTACGCTATTTTAAAAAGTTGAGAAAACTCATTTTGCGCTACTTTATTCCAATGTAACTTACATTAAATCAAAGTGAATTGCTTTTCTTTATTTCGTATAATTGCTTGTATTTTGCATAAAAGATCACTCATTATTATAGTAATATACAATACTCATCGTGTAATTAATACCATTTTAATAACGTGTTATTATATGAATTGGAGTTTTTCTTTAATTATTTAGCAGTCTCAAATAACAATCATATGGGAAAAATGAATAAATTAAATTTTCAACAGCTCCATCAAGCGGATTACTTTACGTGATTCATTTATCAAAATTGATATTCCCATCGCACTCTCGACTTTCACATGAAATGGGATCATACATCGAAATGCTATCAGCATATCAAGAATATTATATTTATGGTGCCGTATGATTCCATGAAAATTATTATATGGTTATTTCAAAGCATTAAACTGATATCATTGATGGATCATTTAATAAAGCAAGGTATTTGTCTAAGTCGTATACATAGGAACACGGAACCATTATTGCCATCATTATTAAGTTGTCAAATTTAATTCAAATTACAGCTACGACTTTCTCCAACAAATTTCAATACATTGTTTAACTAATATTCATAGTTTTTTAAATCTAATTAAACACTAATTGTGTTAAATAAAGTGTACAATAAACAAAGAATCAAACGAATATAATGACTAAAAATTTACTAAGAAATTATGTTTGATTATTAAAAGAAATTAAACTGGCCAATATCAATTAAAACAAACAAATTCGTAATTAAATTTAAAAAATTGATTATACATAAGAATTACAGGAAAATGAATTTTCATTGTAAAAATAATACATTTTTTTTGACAAAAACATGTTTTTTATTTTTTTGAAAAATATCATTTATAACAATTTGATGTTTTAACAATGTAAGATAATAATAGGCTTTTAATATCAGATTTTCAATAACTATTTCATAACAACTAGCACCTAAATTTAATTTGCAGTGTTCGATCATATTTTCAAAAAAATCATTAATATCTATTATACAGATTGAGTATTTGATGACAAAATTAAGTAAGATAGTCTCTGAGTACGGATAACTGTTAAGTAATACATTAAAATACGTAGACCGGTAATTATATAACAAAGGTTTCACTTTAGTCTTAAATTAAGTAACCAGCACTGAGAAAAGTGTTCCGCCTTAAAAAATTTTTTACAAAACCTCCTACACTAAAACACTCTGTCTAAAATCCTCTAAAAACACTGCCCATTCATCGTCACTTGCCACACTTACATTAAAAATCGCAATAATCAATATAATGCCCGTGCATAATACCAAATTCCCAATCTCACGATTCACACAACAAATTTCCTAAACTACCACTCGTAATACAAAATATCTCACAGCGCGCTTTTTCAACAATAAAAAAAACTTCCGCCTTCTCACAACCGGAAAACCGCACTTCACCGCACTTTAGGCAAACAACCGCAGAACAGAACGCAATCACAAATTCAGCATGAAAATCGGCTCGACCGTGAAGATGCCTTGAGCGAACGGGCTCTTCGCCTTCGTCTTGACCAAAAAGAAGCCCCTGTACTTCGTATCAACCGGATCTCCGGCCAGCACCGCCGGAAATCTGGGCGGGCAGAGTCCGATGAGGTAGGCCAGGAAACCAGGGCAGGGCCAGCCCCAGAAACCGATCTTGCTGTTGATAGACTCGGAAAAGTACACAGCGGCTCGATGATGATTGCACCCAAACGGATTCCTCTTCTCCCAACAACCCGGCTGATTGATACCACCGTTCATGTAGAAGTCCACGTGGCCGCTGGGCTCGATTTTCCCCTGGACGAAGGCGTTGGTGTGAAAGACGTCGACGAATTCCGCGTCGCTGGCGTCCAGTTTCTCGTCCTTACTAACAGTAATAAACAGCGGCATGGCCGGGTCCAGCCCCGTGATCCTGGGTACCTTGTAAGGCTTGAGGTGATTGGCCGAGTAGGCCGGCACGTGGGCGCCCAGCGAGAAGCCGATCACGTGTATGTCTTCTGCGCCAGAGTCTCTCAATCTTGCCACCAGTTGGGCTAGACACTCACCCACGTGGGGCACGTTGTGCACTGCTATAGGGTAGCAGGGACCAGCGGCTAGCCTATGCCAGTCCACGGCTATCAGGTTGTGCTGGGCCTTCTTTAAATACTCGTGCCTGATGTCCACCAGCGAGTCCAGCTGCATGTCCGAATTGTACCCGTGAACTATGATCTTGGTGGGATTAGCAGGCGCGAAATTCGTCTCGGCCAGATTCGAGCCCGTCTCGTTAACGAGAATCTCCTGGGCCTCTATCGAGTTTCTCCTGGTGTACAGAAAAAACGAAACCTCGGGATCAGGACACGTCTGATTGGTATTGACAAGACACGGGCCGATGAAGAAATCCTTGCTCGCGACGACGAACTCGTTGTCCTTAACCGCCCCGTCGAAGGAGAGATTCTGGGTGAGCACCTGGTGCAGCAAGCTCGTCGTCAGGATGAACAAGCCCAGCGACAATCCAAAGAGCTTGCGGGCGCTGGGTCCGTGCTGCCAGTCTTTCATCTTGCCGTCGGCTACTTCCGGCTCGAGCTGGCTCTCCTCGTCTTGGTTGCCTGTCGAGCAGCGGTCAGTCTCGTGGCTCCTGCTGGATTTTCGGCGCGCGGCTACTCTCGAGCGCGGCCAGCGCGACAATGACGAGGTCATTTCAGGGCCGGCCAGCTAGCGCCGGCCGCGCGCGCGCGCATACATTATTATACGCTCGCAGCGGCGGCGACGGCGGCAGCTGCCCGCTCGTCCGTTAATCGAATGCTTGGGAGCGCAGGCCGCGCGGCGTGTAGGTATATATGTGAGAGAGAGAGAGAGAGAGAGAGCCGCGCGATATATATCGGCTTTGCGCGCGGCGTCGAGATATGGAGATCCCGGCCGCGCGATAAGCCGGAAGAGAGATTAGGAAGCGCTTTAAGGGGAAGTGCATTGTGTAGGAGGCGCGGGCGCGTTTGGTTAGGTGCGCAAGCGATATGACAAGAGATGTGGGGAGTGGGGGGAGCGGTTTTCTGCGAAGCGGTGTATTATGTTTGTGAGGAGTTGGATGAGCGTTGCGTCAATATAGGCTCTTGGGAGTATTGCTTCTTGTAATTTTAATTTTGTGTGGCAACGCTTCTTTTTGTTTTGCTGTGAGATTGATTTGGTGATTACAGTGGTTTGTGGCTTGGCTGGTGATCGGGCATGTGGTTATTGGAATTGTGTTTTGTTTTGCTGGTGGAGCCTTGTGTTTTTCGCATGTGTGAACCACTGTAATCTTACCGTGGAACCTTCAATGTATGCTGATTATTGTAATTTTTCGAATAATTGGTCGTTTTTTCGTGTTGAGCCAATTGAAGAGATAATATTTTTCTGCCACTAGGCAGCAGCTTTTAGTGTATAAAGTTAGTTATTCTATTGATGAATTTTGACAACAAATTTTGCGCGCAATATTGGGATCTAACATGTAACCGGAGCTTAGTATATTTGGAATATCTCTCGGAAGATACGCTCGCTGTCTATACTAATCTTATCCGTATGCGACAGTTTGCAACATCTCATGGTTTCTAATTTAATCCATCAAACGTGGAATTGCCAATGTTAGATCCCAAAACAGAATTTCTTAATTGAAGATCGTCTGGTATAATCGAATAGTAATTATAAAATTGAATACATTGAACATATATGTACTGAGAATTAAATTTGTCATACATATTTATACATTTAAAAAACGTTAATGCAGTATTAGATTAATTTTAATGCAAATAAACATTAATTTTTTAATATTTGCATTAAATTTAATATAATTTTACATTACATTTAATGCAATGTGCGTTAGTTTCATTTAATGTATACGCATCGGAAATTTCGCTTCCCATATACATGTACATACATTAAATGTAATGTGAAAACAACAGTGTACAAAGATTTTTTTCTGCTTCGAAAGTGTGATAAATCTGAAATATCATTAAAATTTCACAACTATAGTAAAAAATTTTAATTCTTCCTTCGCGCAATTAAAATTACATGTGCATTATGCAGTCAGAAAAAAAAAATGCAATTGTGTTTATGATTCGCGCAAAATGATCGCACGATAAGGAAGAGAAGAAGGTAAATCAGATAGCGTCGTGCAATCGAATTTCATCCAAGATTAGCTTTAATAGAATTTTCCCGATCGCGAGTCCAAGTTCGCGTGACCCGTGGCAATTCCCCGACTCCGACAACGAATAACTAATACCTCGCGAGCAAGCAAAAGCTCTCTCGCCTATTCCTGCAACACACACTTAATTATTTAGTTTTTTATTTACGATTCAGCACACACCGCGGAGCGCCCCGGGGACGTACCGCTTTACTTTATCTCGCTGGATATTCGCGGAGATAAGAAAAGCCCCGTTATCCGCCAAGTTCAATCGATTTTTCTCACGTGTCATTAGCCTCTTGGTTTACTGGGAAGCCGAGCTCTTGGAGATAAGCCGAATGCAACGACGGATTATCAGTCCGATGCGATGCTGGGGAAATCGATCGATATTGCGCTGTGCGAAATATAGATTAGGACAAGGCTGTTTTCTTTTTGGGTTAAGTGTGTAATAGTTATAACGGGTTTTCTCAGAATTGTATTCAAGGTAATGAAAGCATCCGCTCTGTTCCAGTGTAATTCTGAAAATTTTAATTCTCGATTTTTCATTCTCGTGTGCAGAAAATGCTGGTGTATAAATACGATAAGCGTTTCTAAGAAAAATATTAAACTTTTAATATTTATACGCGGAACGTTGGTCTAGAAACTTTCAGTAACATCCTTTGAGTAATCGATGTTTTATTTCTACGATATTTTACAACTTTCGTTATTTCAAAATAAAAAAGCGCATGCGTCTTTTCCAAGAAGCTTAATGACAATAAATTATCCCGACTTATCTCAATAAAATCATCATCTCCCGCTAATACAATGCATATTAATATTCTAATCTATTCATTCGAAACAACCCAATACCTTTTCGCAATCGCAAGGAAACTTAGGATACTATCTCTGTTTGACTACCCTATCTTCAGACGACGATAACTCGCGGATGCAATAAGCCGATCGATAAAGCGCGCAAATAGAGATTAAAATGCAATTAAAATCTCTCTTATCCCACTTGAAATTTTTACCGAAACGAGAGCGGGAGAGAAAAAAAAAGTCGAAAAAGCCCGTAAACCAGCCGGCAATAAAAACCCTATTAAAGCGGCAGACTAAAAATAAATATTTGAATAAATAAAAGGGGCAAAAGCCAGCCGCGCTCTCCAGCCCATCGAACAATAAAACGGCATTACACAATCCGAGAGCCGTAAAGCCGCAATCTTTCAGCGCGATTACCCGCTCTGCGCTCGGCGATTCATCGAACGCGAAAAGGCCGTACGTAAATGCACCTTCGCCGCTTGCATGTGTCTACATATACCCGCTGCATTAGAGAGAAATAAAGCGGAACGTCGCTTCCGCCTTTGGATGTTGACGAACGCAAGTGAAAACGCGATTTTAAACACACAAGCTCGTATGTGTATGTGTACTTTCTCGCGTCGCGCTTTCGAGCGAATCACTCTTACTCTCCGGCGTGGGTGCGATTGGCTTTTACAAAAGCTCGGCCTGGCACATAGAGGAAGGCGAACAAAGTCGGGGCATTCAGACGCGTGTATAGGTGGGTATATCATTGCCGGGCCAGCGGATGAATGGCCGACCCAGTTTGCGACTTGGCGAACGAGCGTGTTGGAAATCTTAATTAATTGAGTCCAATTGCGGCATTGTCAGATTCGCTCCGCGTGCTGCGCCGTGAAATATGCCAGTGGGTCGATTTCCGCGCGCTGGCTTTTGTTGTTTTCCTTTCGCCGGCTCTTTTTGCGAGCTGGAATCGAGTGCTGGCTTGTTGCTGGATGGTGGAGATGTTTTTGGGGTTGTTTGGTTTTATTGTGTGCGTTTGTTAGGGTGTGGGGGTTCGGGTGGTGGATTGGAGTTTTAGAGTGAAAGTAAGTTTGGGTGGCGGATTGGTGACCAATTTTCAATTGTGTTTTTACTTTAATGAAGGTAATTTAAAGGTAATGAATTTTTCTTAGGAACGAGTTTTTATGGAATTTTTATCTATTTGTATACGTAATTTAAAAATACATTCATAAGTAAAAGCACTCCTTCCAGACGAAATTCACTCGCCACGTAATAATTCCCAAAATGACCCAATTTCAAAATTCAATTTCAAAAACGGCGAAGTAGCTCGCCCGAATTAAAAGTCAATATTTACCTTTCTGAAAATTCAGTTAACATTTATTACCCGCAATAAAAAGGCAAACCGCGCCGCAAATAAATCCAATAAAATTTCCTCCCAGACAAGCAATTTCTATCCTATATTTTCAGTTTGCGCAACGGCGATTTATACCGGCGACGGGAATAAAAGAAAGCAGCCCTTATATATTTTCAGATGCATAAGCAATTTCGCGTCGCGTGTAAACGCAGTTGGCTGCGCGGTAGCGAAACGGCGAGGCGCGCGCGCTAAAAGAAATAAATTCTAGCGGGACCATTTCCATTTTCAGTGAGAGGGGACAAAACAGGGAAGCCGGCAGCGACTTAACGACGGCAATGTTCCCTTGGAACTGGGCCAGCGAGCTGCCCTATAGCCCAGCCACTGCTCCCCGTGCGGCGCTTATGCGCTAAACGTCGCGCGGCCGATGTTTTCGCCGCGATGTGTCGTCGTTTCGGAAAATTCCGGGGAGAGTGGGTTTGAAAAAGAAATTAAATGTCGCGTGGGTGGGAGTAAGAGAGAGGGGTTGGAGGGATGGATGTGGGAGACGAGGTGAAATTGGTAATTTTTGGATTCTGAAGGAAGGAGGGTGTAAAGTATTGTTTTTACTATATGGAACTAAAAGTGTGGAAAACTACTTATTCTACGTGCAAATACTTGTAAGTACCGCATCTACGCGTAGAATAAGTTGTTTTTCACTCTTTCAGTTCTAGACAGTAAGTATAGAAAAGAAATCTAATATTTAGATGTGGAATATTGTTGAGAAAATGTTTTGATAACCAGCTGGTATTACTTAAGATTGTATAGAATAAAGACAAATATTTACGTTATGTACGCCACAAAAATATCGTTTTGAAACACCATATTATTTTCATGTAGATTGTTAAGAAGAAATAATTATCTAATTTGCGTAATAATTTAAATCAATGAACCGCTACATTTATAATTTGCGTGATCGAGATAAATAGGATTTAACAATCAAAATCATAATAATTGAATAGGCTTTGGCTATTACGCAAGTATAACTGGGAGACGCACGAGCTAACTGAACTAAATGAGGGTTCATAGGTAGTTTAAACGCTTGATTGTTGGGCATGCAAGTGGTGGACGTTTAGCTTTTGTTTTACACTCTTGTCTCATCGTTTGAATTACAAATCTGCACATGAGCACAATTAACTTATTACGTGGGGGAATTTGTCAGTCTCAACTTTGACATTTTAATATTCACAGAACGTTGCTGATTTAAGCACAAATTAAATGATAAATTTGTATGTCTTGTAAGTAAACAATTGTTAACAATTCAGGAAAATTATTTGAGTTTCCTTTATAATAATATTTTTTTTTAAGTTATTAGCCTAATTAGACTAAATAATTTTCAGTTTTAGATCAAATATTTAAATGTTCTACATATTGAAATTAGCGGATTCACTTTGACTTACTTTCTCTTTGAGAAAGTAAAAAATATAATGCATACGAAATTAACGTTCGATTTTTTATATCTCTATTTTAACTATATTTGTTTTATAAAAATTTATTTCTTGTTATTGAGGGGCATGTTTTGCTATATATAATATCTTTATTATTTTAAAGAATATACTGATAACTAAATTAAAAAATGAAGTAATTTTTTTAAGTTAAAATCCATTGTTATGTACACAATGAGTCTTCATTTGTATTATTATTTATACAAAGTTTAAAATTTTCAGAAAACTGGAATTGTTTTAAACAATTTTTAATTACGAATGAAATACTTTAACTTTGTTTGAGAAAATCAAAACGTTTTCAAAATATTTTGAAAAATAAATTGAACATATGAGCAATAAATTAGCCTCTAGTTAAAATAGCATTTTATTTTCAAAATCCAATAAAGAAAACTGAAAAATAGTACAATACTGTAACGTGACCGTTAAAGCACAACTATACACTGAGAAAAAAATTTAGTTTTCGTTGAATGGCTTAATTGAATCAACTAAATTTTTAATTCAATCAATGAAACCTTTATTGAATTAATTAAACTTTTATTGTTAT
>UELX01001408.1:0-44653 GCA_900480035.1 Eupelmus urozonus | reverse complement strand
AATTACTTTATGAATTAAAACTTACATTTTGAACTTTTATAAAGATTAAAATGTAAGTTTTAAACTTTTTTACTTCCAGGTTTCGCACTTTTAAGCTTAGAGTGTGTTTCTTTAAAGTTTTAAAGTTTAATATTTTACTAAGCTTTCAATTTGGGGAAGCAAAAGATATATTTTTTTTTATTAATATGCAATGATTATTTTTAATAAGTACATCAATCACAAACTTCAAACTCACATATTCAACGCTAATAAACATGAAAAGCTAAAATAATTCTTAAAAAATACCGTAAAGATAGATCGCAAGCGCAACTTAAACAATCGGCCATGATTTACACTAAACAGTTTATCAGCGGCGTGTTCGAGCGCGCTTAATTGATTTCATTCATTGATTGTCTTAATTTATTGCTTTGTCGTTCGAGCATATAGAAACGAGCATGCCGCTCGCTCCGACGAGCAAAGAAAGAGACTTTGCATGCGCTCGGTCTATAACAAAGGGAAAAAAATAAGCCCGTACACACAAGCCGCGTCGTCACCTTTCTTTGTCTCTCCAACTTGCCGACAAGTAGAATAAAGCCAGCCGTGAATTATATCGACCCCCGAGCGAAATCGTGCCCAGGTCGAGAGACTCGCGTGCGGCTTATCTGCTACGCTGCGCCGCAAATGTATATAATCGCCTAGACGTTCGGCTCTATAATGTACAATGCCTGTGCGCCTCATTCTCTCTTTTTTTTTTAGCTGACAGTTGTTTTCTCCTCGCCGGGTAGCGCAGTGCGGTCGCACGTAGTTTCCGAATCGTGAATAACGTGAGAAGTTGAAATTTGAATTTTTTCTTAATGTGATTAAGTAGCTACTTAGTAGCGGCGAGTGGTAGAAATTCTGGATTTTGTAATTAGATAGGTATTTTTGGGTTAATTAACATGAGCTTGAGCTCGGCATTTGAATTTCGAATTTAATTAACTTCCTTTCATGAAGTTATCATTAAGTTTGGTAATTAACTTATTAATTATATTCTATACTACATCAAAAAACTATTTGATTTTCAAATATATAAACAATAAATACATTCTCGTAAAGAAAATTCAAAATTTATTTCATTAAAATTTAAAACCGACTCACGGAAATCTCTCAACAAAAAATTTATTTATGCAAATCGTTTCAAAATTAGTTAAACCGTGATTACATCAACCGCGATCTTTATATTCCGAACAAATTAAAACGCGCGCAAAACATACATTAAATACATCACGCTCCTCGCGCCACAACCAAAAGAAGCTCAAAATCGCTCGAAACGAGCCCACGAACACTTTTGCCGACGGCCAGCAAACGAACCGCCGCTCGGCGTCCGCGTGTAGGTGTTGCGCGTGTGTATCCCCCGACGGTCGCAAAGTGGTACTAAAGCACGTGTGTAGCTGCGCAGACATATAGCCAGGATGGCGCGCGTGGCTCATTAGCACTAATGAGTAATGAGCCGATGATTAAAGGAGGCGGTCAGGGGGCGTGACGCCGCCTTGATGTTCGCCGGCTCTCGCGCGCCGCTTTTATATACATGCACAAGAGTGTGAGGCTGTATTTGCGTCTCTCTTTCTCTGCCCCTAACCTCTTGTTTTGCTCTGGCTTCTTTTGGGACTTGAACCCGCCACACGTTTTTGCGCTCGAAATATTTCGGCCTTTGGCCGGGCTGTTGTTTGCGCCTTTTTTAAAGGAGTAACTCCTCGTTCAGTTAGATTTTATGATTTATTTTAATTATTTTGTGAGAAATTTCGGTTTGGTAGATACTTAAAAAGTCTTATTATGTAGGATTATAGTTACCCTAGTAGAAATGATTCCATTTAATGGCTTGTTAATACCTAGTAAAAATGAATTCAATGCTATTTCTTAACCTCTAACCATTTTAAATGGGAAAATTTCTACCAGGGTAATTTGAAAATAATAGAGAGCCTAAGAATTTTATAAATTTAGAATAAATTTTCGTTCCCAAAAAATATTTTTAACACCCCTTTAAATATTTAAAATTTTACAGAAAAGATTAATCGAAAAAAGAACAAAGGGTTGCACTCTGTCTCTCTTTTAGCCTGAGGCATCAACGCCGTGTTAGAATGATTGCGCGGCAACTTTGAGCCAGGTTTTAGCTTCTTCTGATTAGGTCGTTAAGTTTGCTAATTCACCTATAAAGATCCCGTAATTTAACGAAGCTAGCGATCAAAAAACGAAGCACGTGATAGCGCTCACACATGTATAAGATCCTCCGACATCTGCCAGCATTCCACCCGCTTTTCTTGTTACTCCTTATTATTTTTTGTCCTCTGTATAACTACCAGAAGAATTCTTGGTTTTTAAAAACTAAGATAGTAATTATTGAATAAAATTTTAATACTTTAGAGTTTTTATTGTCATATTTTCAGTCGCATTAAGTTATTTTCTAGTTTACAAAATATTTTAAACTTGTTAACAAAATAAAATACACGATGGGATATAAAAGTTATAGTCTAGCAAGATATGATTAAGTAAAATCAATATGAATATTTTAATTTCTATATCAACGAGAAAGTGGTTTAGATTTCAATCATTATTACTGTAGATAAGAGTTTCAAAGTGCATTTGTATTTAAATGATCGAATTATATCATAACTGAGTCTCGAGTACCCTAACTATTACTTTACTTTCTATTTCTGCATATCTAATGAGGAAATAAAGTTTAATACACAACATTATAAGAACGAACATTCAGCGTTTCAGAAGTATCATACATTTTATAATCAATAATTCGTTGACGTTATCAGATCTGCTCCTTTACCAAAGTCCCAACCCATCTTTTCTCCAAACGTCACTACACCCCTAATTACACTCTCTCACTCAACCCTACAATAGACAACACACAGGCGGCCAACAAGCGGCGCTCGAAAAAAAGGCTCTCTTGCTACACGCACAACAGCGAAATCCCGTGGGCGTTGTCCGTGCAGCCAGTGTCAACTGGTCCGACTTTACGAGGGAGCCGGCGCTGGCGGAGCCGGCAGAGTGCGCAGGGGGTCGGCGCACAATGGCCACCCGCGGCGCTGCCTGAATAGTACACCGGCTCCCAGTACGAGCGAGCTAAATTGTTTATCCAAGCGGGTCCTTTTCTCCGGGTTGCGTTTCTATTAAACGCATTCCTATATACATGTCAATCAGTGCGAGAGCTACGGTTCGGAAAGTTAGGCTTAACATCGCGTGGGTATCGCGGTCTGATTGATTGGAGAGGTACGAACGGAATGATTAAAAATCGTTCAGTGAGATGAGTGAAGGAATGTTTTTTTTTTGTGGTGATGGTTTCGTTGATTGTGGTTAGATATTTGAGGTTGCGTAAAAATTTCCCGTTTGGATGAGTTAAATTGAGTTTTACGAGATCATCGATTTCTATTCATTCATTTTAATTAGTTTCTAAATTTTCTTTTTGGGAGGCGTGATTTCTTTTGAAACGAATTTAGATTATTGATAAAATCATAATTCAGCTCGATTCTGATTTGCATTAAACATGTAATTAATTTTTATTATTTACTTTGCTTTACTTAACGAAACTATAAAATATAAGAAATCCAAACAAAAGACAAAAATCATCCATGCTTACATAAAGCGGAATGCGCCAGCTCCATACCTCCTCAACACGCACAAAAGTTACAAGACTGTATCTCGGGTAAAACGCACTGGAAAACAAGAGGTCAATCCCCGGAGAACTTCTGCCTCTCTCGCATCCTTCAGCCGACGGCGAAAGGAGGAGCGCTCGGGGATTTACCTGCGTTTTTCCAAAAGGGTAATCTGATCCTGTTACTACGAGACAAGAGGCCTGGGAACTGAGAAGACGAAATTTCTTCTTTCTCCCGCTTCTTTTCCGTCATCTTTTTCGGATGTGACCGTTCGTCTGCCTACACGCACACGTAACATCCGTGAAGATAGGTGCCGAAGATAAACGAAAGCCTCGTTTACCAAACAGGTAGGAGGGTTCGGATGACAACTCGCTGTCTCGTTCTTCTTTTTTTTTCTTCTCCGTCTGGCTACCTTCTTTAGGTAAGTACCGAAAATATTGTGAAAGTAATGCGTGAATCGAAGAATGGGCGGTGGAGTTTTGCAAAAAAGTACAAAGTTTTCTCTTTGAGGCAGCAGAAGAAGGAAGGAAAATGTAACTAGGAAATAATATTAGAAAGAAATGATTTTATGTATTTTGCTAATTATCGAGCTCTGCAAAACATTACTATTTAAACTACGGGTAAAACTTGCTTATTACGTATAAAATGAGCAAGTAAAGTCTAAAAACTTAACGTTTTAGTACCTGTTTCTTTAATGACGATAAAATATGTGGAACATAATGCACTAGCGGTTCGATAAATGAAGAGTTTTCGGAACTGAGATTACTCGATGATCGGCCATGTACATCGGTAAGGCACTATATTTTATTTCGGACGCTCATATGAGACATTCCGGTTTTATGCTTGTTTTCTGACCGTTTCCCGGACTCCCATCGTAAATAACAGTTTACGAGTTAGTATTCGACTTTTCTCGTCGTTATAACGCTTAAAATAGTAGACTCAGTCAAGTTAAAATTGATTATCGGACGTTAGAAAGACTTTGGTCTCTCGTAACGAGTTGAAAAACAAAATGACTGAAACTAACGAAAGATGATACTGGACCCTGAGAATGAAGAAGTATTAAGATTCAAAAGAAAACGTGGAAGGGTTAGAGAGGCAAAACAAACAAAAAGACAGTTTAAAAATAAAGGAATCAAGAGAGCAATGAAAGATTAACTTTGACATTTATGCTTTAGAAAAATATACGATATCGACTTGGCGATAAAAAAACCGTTATAATAATCAATAATAAAATTGCAAAATAAAAGGAAATGTCGATCCACATAAAATCTTTTAATAAAGAAAGGCAAAACAGGGCCTCAAGAATGAAATACAGAACGACGAAAAAAAGAGAAAGAAAGACGATGAAAAAAAAAGGTAGCAATCGAAGGGATCGAAGAAAGAGCAACCTGCGCGCGGATCGAGCTCTGAAAAGTCTGAAAGCCTAGTGAACCAGGTGACGGCGGCGCCTCGGAGCACATCCATCTTCTCTCTTTTCGAACACGAGCGAGAGAAAAGAAGCGAGCGAACCGGTGCTTATACCGTCGGGGAGCTGCGGAGAAAGACAGGAGAGAACCAAACGATCGGCTGCGCGCATATACGTGTGTGTATGTATATGCGTGAGCGCTTGAGTGTGTGTTAGTGTCTGGTAATTTATTGAGGGGAGTCGTTAAGATCTGCCTAGCTCGAGTTACCTCGGCTCTGTCACTCCGAGCGCTTATCTCCTTTGCGCGCATTGTTTTAATCTGCGGCATGTGTGTGTCCGTTCTTTTGGTCGATGTCACGCGTACTTTTCGGAGGGAAGGGGCAAACAGACGGTTCCCGAGAGAGTTTTTCCATAATTTCGCCAAGCGAGCTTTTCAGGAATGCGTATTTAAATGCGACAGTGGTGACATGCCGGCAACGCGTCCCAGTGATCGGTATCTGAGTTTGAGCCTCGAGATCGGCCGGTTTTTCGTCGGCGCTGAGTGGCACAACTGGCAAGCGCGAGGATGTACGCACTTATAAGTATGTTACAAGGGATCGGACGAGTCGTAGGGCTTTGAGAGATTGATCGTTGAGCGAGGGTTCCGGAGATCGGTTGCCGATCGTGATTTGCAAAAGTTCTGACTTTGACGACTGCGTTTCAAATTGCGCTCTGTTATTTTTATTAGCTTTGCGAACAGTGATTAATACGTCAAGAATCTTTAGGACTGACTTTACGTTGGAAGATGTATTGTTTTCGAAATTCGTGACGATGCAAAACAAACTTAAAACCAAGCAAAATTTATATCTCCGTAGACTATTCAAGTTTTAAAATTTAACTTTTTGAAATATTTTTTAAATACACGCATAAACCTCAGTTTTAATTTACACTCGTTCGTCAGCATTTTTATGATTTGCGTTTTGCTTTCTTTCTCGAAAAATCGCTCGAGAATCATTAAAATCAAAACTTTAAATCGCATTCGTCTTGACGGCCATTCATTGCCACCTATGTGCAAGCATAAAAGGCGCGTCTTGTATTAACGAATAAAAGCAGTATAGTAAAACACTTTCCAAGAAGTGAAACAATGCCCAGCCCTTAAATGCCGACGCATCGGTTGCCCACTCGACCGATCAGCCGACATTAATATTTTTATTACAAACCAGTGCGCGATAAAAAATACCGGCCGCGCTCGATACGTCCTCGAGGCGCCAAGTGCCGCGAAAAAAAAAACGATCAGCCAAGCGAAGATCGTCGCGCGCGTTATCTGCGTAATATACAGCTCACCAGTATATCACACGCGGCCGTTCGACGTTTATGGGCAGGCAGGCTGGACCGCGGAGCGCGCAATGCAGGGCTGCGACGCCCAACAATGTCGGCTGTGCCTCTCTTGTTTTACGCGCGCTGTTTTTCTGTATCCCTTGTTTTTTGTTGTTTGATTTTGTCTATAAGAGGGATGGTTCGAGCGCTTGTTTGATTTAATTTAACACGTTTGGAAATAAGGGAAGACAATGTACAATGCAATTTGAAAGAAATAGTAATTGTAACGTGTGTGAGTTTAAGAAATATTGGATAGTTTGCAAAAATGTGTAAATAAAAATCTTGGGAAGTTTTATGATAAAAATAATTTCTATAATAGGAGCAAATATTGTATGGATTAATATGGATGAACTATTCGGATGAGCATTTGGAATACATAATACATTAAAATATAATAATCTACAAGCTTGAGGCAGAGGTATTAATTCTTATTCATCTTAAAATATGAAATATAATCTAAAAGAGTATTTTATCACTATTTAATTTTTCACAAATGATTTGTATTTTCAAGGTTCCACTTTACAACCGCGCGAATCTCTATTTCGCCCACACGACAAATCAAGCTCTCGGAACTTTTATAATTGTTGTTGGACGTCTTTACAGCCTACTATAAAACAATAAAGTGCCCTTTCGAATCCAGCGATTCGCCGATTTGTGCTTCGACTGCATATTTTTTCTGAGTAACAAAATCCTGCGGAAGAGACAGAGTAAAAACCGGTGCTATTTCATATTTACGGCCTTCACGGTTTCTTTCATGCCTCGTAAAAAAGTACCAAGTATACTTCGTTTTTCGGAATCTCGATTGATTCGCGTACGATGTAAGCGTAGCGTAAAAAAATAGAGCTTTAATATATGGCTTATGGATAATAAAAAGTATGGCTAACTTTTTTCTTTGCAAAAAGGTGGGGTTGAGATAAAATATAAGTTTGTTAATAAAATCTCTTACGGTGACATTAACAACTTTCTAAACCTGTATTATGCGTCTTCTCTTTTCTCAAATATATTGTTTTCATAAACTATACTAAAGTATCCATAAAAATCTATCACGTATTTTAGCAATTACCTAATATGCCCAATTTCTTGAGAAATGTATCATATATAATATCAGTTATCGTTATTTTGGACAAATTTAACATTTTTTATTTGCATGGCTCTAAAGTCGTAAATTGTATTTTAACATTAGCATGAAATAAATCATTAAATAAAATAATCTTTATTAGCTCAATTTATTTGTAAAATAGATAAATTATACGTATTTTTCCTTCGACTGAATAACTTTATAGTTTAGAGTGCGTGCTTGTCAACGCGTTCAATTCACAAAGCCAAATAAGCGGAAGTTATAGTCACCACGGTAACAACGACCAAACTCTCGGTTCTTAAAGTTAAAGGCGTGCATACAAATTTTCTGTACACTGATAAGAAATAAAAAAAATAATCGATTAACAATGCAATACATTATTCTAGTATTTATAGTTTTAAAAACGATAAGAATATAATTCAACATTTATCAATACAAAATCTGGTAAATTTTTAAATAAAACGTAAAAAAAAATTCATCTCGAAAACATAACTGCTCTAATTTTGCACCAACACTCCATCAAACACCTTATCAAACGCAAAACCACTAAAAAAAAAACATTCCGCTCCAACTCTCCCAACCTCCCCACAATTACACGCCTCTTATCTCAACCGACCCTTGTACATACACACCATCGTCTTTGTTTCTCAATCGACTCTCGCTCTCCCCAGATTTCGGTCGCGACCTCCTGGCACCCCGACGTATCCCCATAGCGCAGGGCCTCGCATAACCCCGCTGTACCTGTCTCTTTTTTTTTTCTTCATCCTCGGCTTTCTCCGACCGTACGCAAGACGTACGCGCGCCTGCCTATATCGCTGTGTGCGCGGAGCATTGCACGAGCGGCGGCGTCTGTGGCCGCGGGGGGCGCCGGCGCCGGCACGTAAAGTCCCCGGCGTTATGGGCATCACGGGCTTGCCTTTTCCCTGCGCCAGGGCCACCAGCACGCGTTCCTCTTCTTCCGAGAGAGAGAGAGAGAAAGGGATGCCGAAGCTATATAAGCTTTCTTTCTCTTTTAGGTCTAATCTTTCTCTTGAGTACTGGTGCGCGGAGGAGCAGCTCTCTTTCACTGAGCTCTTTGGATTTTGAAAAATGAAGGATTTTTTTGTTGACTAATGATTGTGGGGTAATTGAGCTTGGTGGATGCGGGGATTATATAGGAATGTATTTTTTTATTAAATTAAGGTGGGCTACAAATGATGTCTGTTTGAATCGAAGAAATTCGATTGAGTCACTATTTAGAGACTAAAATAATTAATTTGCAAACTTATGTACGATAAATATTTACTAAATACAAAAGTAATTAGCCGCGCTTCTCACGTTTTTTCTTTAAAAAGTTTAAACTGCAAGTAGCACTGACAGACATTCATTTATCTCGCCGTTATCTCAACATTCTCTCTTTCACTCAAATTCTTGCACTCTCCTTCTCTTTTCCTCCCAAGCCTAAGCCCAACACGTCGCCGGGGCCCAGCTCGAAAATTCTCCCGTGGCTTTTGTTTCAAGGCATTCCGAGGATCCGCCAAGCATGATAAATGATCTCTCCTCTTTCTCCCTATCCTCCCTTCCTTCTCTCACTCGACGGGGTCACGTACATATATACGTCCTTTTCGCAAGGGGCCCAATAATCGAGATGCGCTCGCGACTCTCTTTCCTTCTCCGTCTCTCTTTCTCTCGTCCCGTGTGTGACACGGTTTTGCGCTCGACGACATCTCCCCGCGTAGATGTCCGATTGCCCGTGGATATCTTGGGAACGGAATTCTCGAATCAAGCGGTTACGGGCTCTCGAAACGTATTATAATTCCTTGGCTTTCCTGGAAGGACAGCGCTTTATGGAAATGAGCTGCGATGGGAAAAATCAAGGCGTAACATTCGGTTGTTGGATGAAGAAAAAAAAAGGAGTGAGGCGAAAGGTGTGGAGTCTTTCGTTTGGTGGGTTACAGTCTGGGATCTGCGGTTACTTAATTCCAGGTTCGGCTTGCGCTGTTTTATGCGGTGGGTTGAAATTGAAATTATGATGTTTAATTTGAAGATAATGCCCTTTCGGTGAAATATGGTGTTCATTTTTTACACGAGCTACTTGAGGCGAGGGGTTATTATAAATGAGGATGATTTTCGACGTTTGTATGAAAACTGTATAATTTTTCTATTTAGATTTTTGACGCTCCCATGCGCTTGTTTTAATAACGTCATAATTCATAAGATATTTTTTTGATCGTCACATCGTAGGTGTTTATAGTCTTACTGAAAAATTGCTCTAATAAATAACATAGTGTTTTATTTAAATCAATTTTCTCGCGAAACGAAACTCAACACAACCAATTATCGTTCACTAATTATCCACATATCATTTTATCACTCAAGAAACCAAATTAAAAATTTCCCTATGCAAAATATTGGTATTTTGCAATCAACATCTAATCCAAGCTCAACCAACGCACCGCAAATACATCACCTCAATTTGTATCCCACCTCAAACTTGTCTCCGCCTACCTCAACCTTACTCCTACCTCAGCAAAATCAACTTTCAAATCCAGCTACACTAATCCGACGCAGCTCGCGCGCGATTTTTCCCAGCGCTATCAAACGAATCCGCCCACACACAAAGAAGCTCGAGCAACCTTTCCAGAGCGCGCTTTTCTCGCGAGAGGCGCCATTGGCTCGCTCGGCGAAAGAAGTGGGGAAGCAAAGGAAGAAGAGGGCTCCTCGGCGAGGATTACACACGCACGCTACGTTCGCGCGCGGGTGTGTTCGGTGGAGGAAGGTATAATTGAATGTTTTGTATAATTAACCTGCGCCATAACTCAGCGTACGTCGCGCCACCAGCCGCGGGCATCGGAGATCCCTCCGCCGCGCGTGCTTCCTCGTGCCCTTTTCGTTTTTTCTTTTTCGGCTCGCTTTCTCCGCGGCGCACCGTATTTTCTCCTCTCGGCTCTCTCTCTCTCTCTCTCTCGGAGCCGCTGGATATGCTAGCGTGCTTTATTCAGATTAGCTCGGCTCTTTTTTATCAATGCACTTTTTGCCGGGCGCGCTTCTTGTTTCTTGTTGCGATATATTACATTCTGTTATAAGGATGAATTTGTGCTTGATGCACAGCGAGGCCGCTAATTTATATCAAAATTAATTTCATTCTGGTTTGTTTTACGTCGTGGAAGTGAGCTTATTGAATTTCTTGAACAAATAAGTTTTTTAATTAAGTGATTTTGTTGAATCATTTTGAAAAATAAATTATGTTAGATGCAATTAATTGTTAGGTGATGAGTACTTGGCAAAATTTACGCAGACCTGATAACACTAGTATTAAATCACATAGATTAGAATGCGAAATTGTTGGAGAGAAAGGCAACATTCAAGCGCAAGACGATAGATGTTAACATCGCGTGTGGCAGCTCCATAATGTGTAAAACGGAGTCGAAAAGTGCATCTCCACCCACCAATTCAAGGGGCCTAACAACCGGATAATCGCTTTCAAGCGATTCTGGCACATGCCTCTTTTTTCCCTCCCTAATTCACTTCTGTATTTTTTAAGCTCTCGCCATCTTCTACCGGTGGATTTCCTTCCTCCTGTGTTTTACATTCAATATAAAAGTTACTTTTGGAATACTTTATTGAAAATTATAAAGTCTTAAAAATAAATGTACCTTTATTAAAAAAAAGGAAAGTACTAACCATTTAAAAATTAATAGTTACCACTTTAGTGATTTATCAATCTTTTATACGACAATCATTTAGATATTAATTATACAAATCCCCCGATACCCATCACAAAGTACACTTGAACCTCCAAGCGAGCGCAAAAGCAACCAAAGCTCCAGCACAAACCCGCCTCAAAAACTCATAATCATCGCGCGGGCCCGACTCGAAAAAGCAGCCGATCATCGAACTGATGAAACCGTCAAAAATTATTAAACGCCTCCAATGACTCACTGTCATGTTTGATTACAAAATTAGCATCTCCCGGACCTTCGTATATACGCAGACTCGCGTGACCAGACGAATATCGCGCGCTCGGTAGTCGAGGAGGATCACGGGCTTATATAGAAGGAGGCAGAGCTCCTCTCGGCTTGTTATAATAGGCGTGACCGGCAATTATACACCCCGTGCCTGTCGACCGATCGGACGAGAGCCTAGCGCCGATGATGGATATCGTATAGGCAATTGTCTCGTGTGGCTGTCCGTCCTAGCTGTCGGCAGGTGCGCTGCAGGTAGACGCTTGCGGGCTCCAAGGCGGATCGCCTTCGCTTCTATATAGTATAACGTTTTCTTCTTCTTTTTTTAAGGCGCAGTTTCGATGCACGAAGATAGAACGGGTAAATTGAATTGCCCGCTGGATTCTTTGTATGCTCGCACGGGTTAATTGGCTTTATAAATATGATTATTGCGCGGAGTTGGGAATGTTAAGCTACTTTGAGAGATGGCTACTCGATGAGTCACGCGCGGCGCTTAGGATTTGATGTGAAAATCGTCGGGTGGCTGAGTCGGGAGTTTGACCGGTATCGCATTAGCTTTCCCAGCAGTTTCAGAGGAATGTAATAGTCTGTAATTAATTGTTCGTTTGGTTTGGATAACGGTTATCAAAAGAAGTATCGTTATTACTACCCAGAATTTAAAAGCATAAAGTATATGTGCAGGCGTTTGGTAATAAAATTCTATGGCTTAATTTCTGATTTGAAAAAATGCATTTAACATTTCGGTACAAATTGGAATCTAAAAGATCACTCGTCCAGCGTTTCTCGGAAGACTTTTCCATCAAAGAAAAACTAATTTAAAATACAGACCGATCAGAGCCGAGCCATACGTCAAACATTTCAATTTCCAGCTCCTCACATAATTCCAGACGAAAAAGATAAATTTCTTTTTCACTTAAAACCTATAATTTGGAGATTAGTAAGCGAAACCTAATTATCATAAGCCAGGTCCACTTAAAAAGGCATCCCAATAACACACACCGAGACGACGACCCGCCCAAAGGATCACCAAATCCTCCCAGCCTTACAAAGTGAGAACAAGAAAAATCACCGCGGGGAAACGGAAGGAAAAGGCGTCCCACAAAAAAAAACAAACAAACTCGAGTAATACATTACCCGCTGACCCGACGCTACGATAAAGCAAACAAAAGCTCTCGTCGAGAGCTGCCGAGAGCGTAATAACACACGCGCTATATGGAGATCGCGTATAACGCACGCACAAGTCGCTGGTTATATATAAAAAGGAGGAGAAAGAAGAAGGAGGTTGAGATCGCCGCGCGCGCGCGCTGAATTTATAGGCGTGGCGGAGGTGCCTCGGCTCGCTCTCGGGGCCCGCGTGTGACGGATGGTGCCCACCTGTGGATTCATTCACTAATCTCCTCGCTAAGCAAACAGCCCGAGCGCAACCCGTCATTATCGCTGACGGCGTAAGTAGCGCCGCCGCGGTGTGCTCCCCCACGCACACATATAAGCAGCACACCGCGTATTATAAACTCTCGGCCGCGGTCAAGCCGATATTTATTGCGCCGCCGTCGCTGTGCCGAGCTGGTGTATGTGTAGCAGGAGAAGCTGTGTAAGTGTGTGCGCGAGGATCGGGCTTGATACGCGACTTCGTTCTTTTATCGCTTCCGAGACTGCTGCGCGGCCGATGCTCGAGATCGCGAGCTATGCGGCCGCATTTTTCACAAGGTGGACCGATTGGGGCGGTCTTTAATGAAATTTCGTACTTTTTTGACATTTTTTTTCTGGATTTTGTGCTTTCTTGTTTTGGGAAGGGGTTCTTACGGAATTTTAAGATGTTAATAAAGATTATGAGTAGCATGCTGTACCTGGTTAATTCTACGGTAAATTTTTGAAAAAATATTCGTGATTTTGTATGCAGTTGAAGTTTAGAGAGTTTAAAGTTTCCTTAAGGCTTACAATATAATTCTAAGTATGATGTAAGTTTTTGTGTGTGTATAAAATAGAGCTTAATAAAAATTAATATCTGAAAAAAAGTTTAGTGTAGGATGTTCAAACAATTTTATTTTCGTGTCTTGTTCGATTTAATGATTTAAAGCTCATTTTGTTGTTTGGGAAATTTCAAAGTGATTCAGCATTTACATTTTGGTAATTATAATAATAATTAATTTACTACGAGTTTTAAAAATTATTATTATTTTTGATACCTTATTTTTGATTTTAATAAGAACCGACCTAACGTAGGACATGTTAATTATTGAAAAATGTTTGAAATTTTAGCTACCGAGTTTTGTTTTTATAATGTTGATTCTTCATGAGTTCAATATCAAAATAATACTATAGCTATTCAGTAAATACAAAAATTTTGAGAATTTACATACTCATAAATGTAACGAACAGTATCTTCAGTTAAGTAACTTTTAATAATTAAATTTCTAATAATTCTTTACTACATTAAATTATACATTTGAGCCTGATTATTTGCATCTAATTACGCTTTATTAATAATAGAACAACTTTCGATCAAACTGTATAAAAATTCAAATTCAAATTCAAATTTCAATTAATATTCCAAGCCACACAACAACCCCCCGTCCGCAAAATAAAAATTCAAATTCAAAAAGCAAGCAAGAAAAATTTCGATTCACACAAAGCAAGTACCCATCCGGGGGCCTCAACTCAGCACCGATTCACTTAACAGCGGCTTGGCGCGCTCACGATCGTAGGCACTGTCTGCCGCGAAACAGGCCGTTATCCGCACTTTTCCATCGGCGCAAACTATCACTTAAGTCCGGGACAATTATTCATGAGGCCGTTGCTGCCGAGAGGGGCAGGAAAAGGGCGCCTGCAATTCTTTCGCGCACACACGTGTATTCTCAAGTGTACAGTGACGAGGGGCCCAGAGAGCGGGCGCGCACATATGACGGAGTGCTAGGAAGATTGCCGGACCACCGGCGTAATGTCCGCGCTAATAGCAGTGATTACCCTGCCTCGTTGAGAGAAAGAGCGAGAGCCCGCCTGTTGCAGGCCCACCTCCTCAATTGATGGATGTTTACCGAACGTTAACCGGCCCCTACGTTAACGCCGAGCCGCGAGGAAGCGATACCGATCGGCCGGCCTCACCCCCGCGTATAATCGATTTTTCAGCAATTTTCTTCGGTTTTACGAGGCGGGGATTTTTTTTACTTTGTTTTTCGGAAGGGTTGATGGGTACCGAGGAGGTCTGCTTACGAAAATTTATGCGGATATTATGGTAATGCAGATGATCGAGGGTTTATACTGGTTCTTGTAATAATCGGAGAGTACGAGATTGGGAGATAAGTGAGAACTTAATTTATTTGGAAAATTGAAAGGGAAATGATGATTTATTTATGCGGCTTAAAATTATTGACTGTAATTATTCGAATTTTCTGTTGCAAGCTTTTGTAAAATTTATAGACTTGAATTATTGTTTTACTACACTGTTAACTACATGTTTAGTTTCATGAAATTTAGCTATGTTTTGAATAAATTTGAAAGTATAAAAATTATTTCCTGACAATTTATGAATAAACAATACTGCTAATTGAGAATTAATTTCTTTCAATTAAAAAAATAAATAATTACCCATTGAAAAACAGCTTCATTTATCTAAGTATTTTTACAAAAAAAGTTGAATGATAATCAACAGTACAAGGCTTTAGAAACATTAATCATCAAGAATAATTGATGATCAAAAAGTATAAATCAAATTCTTTTGTTTTACTTCGATCGATTGTAAGCTATTTATTACTCAAAGAGAATTACTGAATTCATTAATCAAATTCATTATCAGATGTCAATAGAGTTTAATCTTTTTATTTTTGAAAATTAAAAAAGTTTTTAAAAACATAGTGGAGAGTTCTGACTTCTAAAACAGATAATAAATAATAAAACTCAAGTAAATTCATTAAATATGTAAGATATTACCTACAAAGTAAACTCTGTATAACATCACGCGGCAATGTAAAAAATTACATCGGAACCGATCATTAACGATGACAATATTTTAAAATTTCAGAGCGAGTACACCCAACTCATCATTACACGAGGTAGCTCACTTATGTTTACTTCCACCATATTCCAAAGTCTTCGCAGCGAAGAAGATCGCCCGAGGGTCCGCGAGTAATTACAAGCCCATTATTATAACGTCACCGGCAATACATCAAGCGCAAATCATGCATATGCATACTGCACGCGCGCAAGCGCGTAAATGTTACATGAGGGAGCGCGCGCGCGCGCAAACTGGCTTCTTTTTGCTTTTCGGCTCTCTTCCGCAGCTCGTTTTCGTTTTTCTTTTAAGACGAGGGTACGCTGAAATTTGAGATACTTTATACATTGTTCGTGGAGTTACTCTGAGTTTCGTGCACGAATGAAAGCTGGACAGCTCGGGAAGGCTTAGCTTTATTAAAATCTCGTGTTACCATGAGATGGAATTAAGGTCTGCGTTCTTTTCTCTAGTTCATTTTCGTTTGATAATAATTTTTTAATGAACTAAAAGATTGATAATATAAATTTTTATTCTTATAAGTAGTAGAATTAAACATAGATCAAAAACAGATGCAATAACAAATGTGATTAGTTGTTAATTTTAAAATAGATTGATAAGCTAGATAATTTAAGTTAATCGGATTGAAATCAGTAGATACAAGTAAAGCATTGTCAGACCGACGCATCCATTATAAAATAAGGTATTTTATCATTATGCAACATAATTCTATTACTTTTCATTTGATATCTTTAAATACTAATTCATATTTTAAAAAAATTTAAATTATTCGCTTAAATTTTAATATTTAAGGAATTTTATTTTATTATTTTTTTTTTAATAAAAATTTGTTGTGAATTTTAAATTTAATTTCAATCCACTCTTCCCACTCCGCTTACCCATAAATGGAACCACAAATTGATAATAAATACTAAAGCAGGATCCATGCTTTTAAGATCATCAATCGGATGCAGCTGCGAGGCGAAAGCGATGAATCTCGATCTATATCTGGTACGTCCTTAAGTAAATTCTAAGCCATTAAATTACAATCGCTGTCTTTTTCTCAAAATAATTTCGACTCGCATTAACTTTTAATTACTTCCTATAATTATACTTTTGAAATTTAATTAAAAATTTTTTAATTATTCATAGAAATACCAAAAACTTCGCATACTTTAGATTAACGAAGGTCGATGTAAGATGTCTCATCGGAAGCAAACTTAAAGGTGACACCTGTACGACATTTTTGCAATACTTTTATAAACACTTAAAAAATAACTTATTCTTACTAAACCAGCCAAAAAACGACATATCTCGGTGTTTTATAACGCCCACGAGATATACAGGCAGCAGCATGCATGCACTTTTAAAACATATTTTCCGCTAATCGTAAAAAATGCTAATAGCCCCGGCTCCTCCGAGAGAGAAAGCGAGAGTGCGCTCGCGTCTTTTTAGTCGATATTAATGCTCCTCTTAAACAATCAATAACTCAGCGGCCTTAATCGCACAGTGAGTGTGTTTATACCTTTCTATCTCTCTCGGCTCTGCCTCCTCTCTCTCTCTCTCTCTACACACACACGTGGCCGCGCTTGGACGAGAGAGGAGGTTCGTGTAAACGATAAATCACGATAAATATGTTTGCCCGGGCCATTATAAAGGAAGAGAGCACGGAGAGACAGAGAGAAACTCACGTGTATGGGAGAAAGGAAGACAGAGAAAGAGAGAGAGAGAGCACGGTGTAAAAGGAGTAAAAAGACTCAATCGAACTGGTGGATGAAAAAAAAAAATGAAACACAATCGAGAGAGCGAGAGAGATGAAGAAAGAGAAACGGAGACTAAAAGCAAGAGCGGAGAAGAGAAAGAGAGAGAGAGAGAGAGAGAGAGTGGATATGGTCAAATGAATGCGAGCCGATATACGAATGCGTTCGCTCTTAGCTCCCCGGGCTCCTTTCCTTGTATGCGTATTACGATCGCTTAAGTCCCATACCGGGCCGCCGGTGATCCATCGACTCCCTCTCTTTCCCCTTTCTTTCTACATGCCAGCGAATTCTACGAAGGCCCCGAGGCGTCGCGCGCTTGCGCTCAGACTAATGAGACTCATAAAAATAAGTGCAAACTGTACTCTAAATAAACACTCGCTAAAATTGGCGACGATGTGTTGATGGATTTTGAGGATGGGGAAGGTGAAATGCATCTCGGTTCGTGAATATATTGCAACTCTTTTTTTTAGATGCGAACGAGAGATGGACTTTTAAGGTCGATTGATTTCTAGGAGGAGTGTCTCGAATATTAAGTAAATTAAGATGAGAAATAGGAAAAATATATTTTACCTCGCTTTGAGAAAGTGTGAATGCGAAGGCGTGTCTTCCTAGTGGGTAGGTCGAATTATTTGTGAATTTATTTTCGACTAAAATTTAAAAGGTAAATTATTCGATCGAATGTATAGCAGAACACTATGACTGTTTTGAAAATCAAAAGCAAGTGGACTTCGCTTAATTTTTTTTTAAATATATAGAACAAATAAATTATGTATTTTTATGGTTAAGCTGAAATACAAATAAAGTATAGTATAAAAAAAAATTAAGTACTTTGAGAATAAGGAATTTCGATATTAAACACCCACCTATGAGGGATAAATAATCCGGGACTAGAAAGATGAACACGTCATTAACAAGTCCATAAAAATCTATTTACATATTAATTATGAGTTTGGATTATTTATCGAGCATCATTGCATCTTAAGCAAGATAAGATCAGACGTTATAAAGGAGGAAAAATTTTACAAATTGCCTTGACGATGCGTTCGACGCTAAATGACAACACGTATCCGAGAATATCGGCACCGGCGCCAACTATCGTTAAGAAATATAACGGATGCCATCGTTCCATATTCGAGAAATAAACGGCGCCCAAAGTAAGAGAGAGAGAGAAAGAGAAAGAGAGCTTGACTTCATAAGGATCTAGACACGCGCCGCAAAGCGAGACCGAGAACCGTTGAAAAGTCAACAAAAACGAGCGAACGAGTAGACAAACGATGCAGTGAAAAACCGAGAGAGAAGAGACAGAGATGGATCATAAAAAGCAGAACATAGTCGCTGCGATAAAGAAACGAGAGCCACAGATAGAAACGTATGCGGACGACGACACAGCGCGCTTACGAGAGCACGAGAGGGGATAGAGGTAGGTTTTAAAAAAAGACGGAGAGAGAAAAAGTCCGAAAGAGAGAGAAAGAAAAAAGAGAGCCCGGACCGTATGGCAGATAGAGAAAGACAGAGAGAAAGCCCGCGGGGGGCTCATAATTGCCGACCCTGAAAGATCAGAGCCGAGCTGAAGGAGCCAGGGCCCCATGGGGCCTCACGGACTGTTTGTTTTATTCCCTAGTTATACAAACGCGAGATCTACGACCGATATATGATAATCCTGCCTCCTCTTTTTCTCTTTCTCTTCCTCTTTCTCTTTTTCTCTCCTAGTCCTCGCCTGAGATTCTCATTCTCTCTCTCTCTCTCTCTCTCTCTGGCTTGAACTCGACACGATGATGATCCAGGCGACCACCACCACCGCATAATCCAGAAGTTACTCACACGCAGCCCGTGCGTGCGTGCATCTCGATTTCAATCGGAATTTTTCCGGACGCCATTAGGACGAAAGTCTTGCATAGAAATATTTTTGTCAATGTTAAAAACGTTAGGGATGCGATGAAAATGTAAAATAGTTTTTATTTTAAATATCCGTGTAGAGTTTGTTGCTTGTACGTAAGACAATTTATATTTTTAAAGAAGACCTTACCTTTTTAAAAGTACGCTCATTTTGAAGTACACAGTTTACAACGGATTGAAAGTTTTAAAAACTTTAAATGCTAAAATACATTACACGTAGAAATTTATAATTTAATAAATACTAAATTTTACAAAATTTATCTGCATCATTTAATTCTATTTCCGATTTAAATTTGCAAAAATAAAACATAAAAATTCTCAAAAAAAGGGATCTGGCTTATGCGTGGGAACCATCTGACATTTTTTCCCAAGCATTTTTTTCTCATGCAAATTAATTCAAAAATAGATGACATATTAAAAGAATCACTTTTGCCTTTTCAAGTCTGCACGGTCATAATATAATTGAGTGATAAATTCGTCGAAATTTACACCGCTCTTCCGCAGGATAACCAAATATTTACGAATTCAATCAAAGTCTCTCCCGCACGCGGGGTGCTCACGTAGTCCCTCACCGCACGAGACACAAAAAAGGAGCCTCTCGCAGAGCGAGATAAATTTTTATTGCGATCATGGGAGCTGGTCGCAAATAGGTGGAAGCTTTCGCCACGTCTCATCATTTATGGATCGCATCCATTCAAATTCCGGGGCCTTGACGCACAGACACACACGCGCGGAGCAATGATTAATATTCCACCGTTATGAGGCAGCTTCCACCTCTTCGTTCACTCTCCTGAGCACTCTCACGTTTATTATCGCGCTTTCGTAAATTCGTTGTCGTCTTGGTCGGGCGCTAGGTAACGGATCTCCGAGAATTTGCGATTTTATCAGGCCTATGAAAAATCGTATCTTTATGCGTCTTTTCAGCGTTCGACAATTCCCACGATGCCTCTTTTATTTATCGACCTTTCAGTATCTTTCGTTTACATTTTGATTTGAATTTTTGTGACAAATATTGTTTTTTCTCGCATATAAAATTAGAGATTTATTGATATTTAGATAAAATATTTAAACATAAAGCATAAATATTCAATTTTAATAATAAAACAAAAAATGAATACTTCTATAATTTATCTCCGTTGATAAGAAGAGTAATTAAAATATATAGAAAATAAATTTTTGATTTTATAGAAACAATATATAAATCATTACAGATTTTATTCATTTTTATAATTTTTGCAAACATTTTATAATAAAAACTTTTATAATAAAAAATAAATATAAATAAATATAAAGTTTATATTTATATAAATAAGTACAAATATATAATAAATTATTGGCAAAATAGTATGCCTGAAAAATGAATTTGCATTGTGAATATACTGCGCGTCTGATGATAACGAAAAAACTTACATTTTTTTATTTGTAGCGGTCACTACCGCTCAAGAGATAAAAAGAGACAATATTTTAAGGAGATAAACGGTTTGCGTTGGGAACAGGTCGTTTTTAAATGCATCGAGTCGAGACCCTATCTAAATGAGCTAAGGAACGAGGTAGAGGTAATTTCTTATGCCGATTAGCTGAGGAAAATGGGTCGTTCTGATGAATTGTACAAGCTATAAGTGTGTGGACAACCGTTGATAGATGAACGTCATCGTTAAAAAAAAGGAAATTTTCTTGTTTTTCAAAAAACAAGGAGGGCTAAGTGGGACAATTACGAGTGGCACTGGTACAGAACAATAATGTCGTATTAAAAAAGAATCTTACCTCAGAGTCGATCTTCTTAAACTCTGGGTCGTCCTCATCAACCTCAAAGTACAGCTCCGAAGATGTAACCGAAATAATTCCGGGAGCTACAATTCCAGGGGCAACGAGTTTTCCCTTTGTACTGATATTGACTGGACCTACAGAAAATTATTAATTAATATTTACATATGCCAAAAGAATGCATAATTTAAAAAAATAAAATAAATAATAAACTCTAACATTTCATAATAAAACAGAGAACAAAATAAAAAATCAATTAATTATAATTTTTATAGAATCACTACATTAAAAATAACAAAAAAATAAACATCTTATTAATTATCTCGGCATATAAGCTCATCAAATAAGAAGAAATAAAGAAGGGTTGCATACCAGCAAGGTCAGCGTCGAGATCCCTGTCATCGGTCAGCAGTTCGCTATCGTCCATGAGATCCGTCGACTGGATCTGCTGCTGATGGGCTCGGGAGGCAGCGAGGTGCGCATGGAATTCCTCGCGGGCCTGGAGGATCGCGTCCTCAGGCGCGCCATGTTCCAAGGCGGCTTTAAGAGTCGCCTCGGGATGGCTTGAACCCAGCGGATTGTGCACGAATCGCTTACGCCTGCGAGCGTCATCCTCCCAGGCATCCAGCTTCCAGAACTCACTCAATCTAAAAGATGTTTAATGTTAATTGAGAGCTTGTGGGATTAACGATTGTTTGATGGATCAGGAAAAATTTTCATGAATCAACACTACGTAACGCAATATATAAGTTAAATTATAAATATAAATTAATAAACAAAAATAAAATTTTAAAAGAGTTAATTCCAATAAGTTAAAAAGCGGAACTTACAGTAACAAATTATATTGATAATTAAACGTTTATTTTAATTTTTTGCGTTGAAATGACATTCTTTCTTTTTCATTTTCCAATAGTTAAAACCGAAATAACTTACTTTGCAGCCATAGGATCCATATAACCCCAGGCTCCATGTTTATTGGAAAGAATATTGCGAACTTTTTCAAGCAGTCTGCTGGCAATGACATTATCTCGTCTTCTAGCAGCAGTAATCAGATGATCACATGTTCGTTCTTCTTCTCGTCGATCTAGTAACGTTTGGGCACATTGTGTCTGAAAATATACCGAGATAGTTAATCAATTTTTCGTTCGAATTAATATGGAAGTATGATTTGATTTAATCATTCATAAAACGGTTCTTAATTGATTCATAATTGACGGTTTTAATTGATTTAATTTTAAAAATTTTAGATTTTTATACATAAATAATAAAACAAATTAATATTTAAAGTATTATTAAAATTTTACCTCGAAATCAGCATGTTTAAGAACATCATCGGCGCGCATTCGGTTCAAAATGAATTCCGCCTCATTAGCGACACGTACTATGTGATCTTTCATAGCATGGGATAAAAGCCTAAAATAATTTATTAAAATTAAGATATAAATTTATGCACAATTTATCAAAAATTATAAACATGACTCCTTACCTTCCTTCGTTGATAAGTTCTATAAAGGCAAGTCCTGCATGTTTTTGAAGAGAATTTTGCCATTCTTGTGAACACAAAAGCATCACGAGTTCAACGACAGAATTGCTGTTTTTAAATGTAGTTAAACCTATAAAAAGAGAGAAAGCATCACTAGCATTCCTATCAGGAGCAAAAAGGATTACTGTTCATGGTGCCATTAGATTTATAAATTCGATCGTAGAGAGTCTATAAAATCAAAATGCAGCAAAATACGTGCTATACGATCGCCATTCTCGCCGTTTCGAGAATACTTAAATGTATTCTATGTTGTAATCGCATCGCGAATACTAATACTGGCAACCCGACCACAAATAGAAAGACACTACTAAAGGCAATAAGAAATTAATTTGAAAATGAAAACTTTATAACACTATTTATTTTTGCTCATTCTCCGCGATTTTTTACTCTTTCAGATTTAGATATAATAATAAAACATTTCAGTTACATTAAAATAATATATAATTATAATAAAAGTATAAAAACTGATTTTTTTATAGAAACTTTGTTATTAATTTATTAATCTTATAGTTCAATCTCTAATCATTTCAACGAACATTACCAACATTTATCGAATTTTAATATCTGACCAATTCCAAAGTCGTACCTTTTCCCTCCATAAGCAGCTCCTGGCCGTGCGAGCCGACGAGAGTTTTGGACAGGAAGGGCGCAAAGTCGACCATGATTTCGCGGAGCAGCGGACAGACGGAGCCGAGAGCCATCTCGAGCTTCTGCGTGAGCGAGGCCTCGCGCGACGGCGTCGGCACAGGCAGATGCTCGACAAGACTTTTGATCGGCAGGTCGTCGGGCCGTGGCGAGGCGACCGTCACCAGATGATCCGGCACCCGGACCACCGAGATCTCCGTCGTCGGCTTCTCGCCGCGTTCTGAATTGTTCAGCATCTCTTGGTCGAGCACATTGCCCTCATTGTCCGGAAGCTCTCCTGTTAAAATAGTTTTGAACATTCAAAAAAAAAAAAAAAACGGACGATGTCGCTGAGTGTGTACTTTGTTAATACACGGTTAGAAACACGCGTGTAGTCTGGTAAAACTTTTTTTCTGTTAATTACAAAAGTCATTGTAAATCGACAGACATTTGTCTGTCAATTCTATGTTGAGTGTAAAATACAGACATTTTTTTCTGTAATTCCAGATTTTGCTATATTTTTAACCGTGTAGTAATTTCGAATAAAAAAAATCATTAGATATTTAACGTTTGAAGAGGGTTTGAAATTTTTAATATACGCACCCCGAGAGTGAGCAATGTTATGAATATTTCTAGGATCATCACGGGGATTCGTAACGGCATCCCCATCTTCATTAAGGTTTACGTCAGTCCAAGCTTCCTCTGATGAATTATGCTTATTTTCGTTATCAGTAGTGATTTCCGACGGACTTGGATCGCCAGTAGCGTTATTACGATGCATAGTTTCTTCACTTGAATCATTACTCTGTAAATGTTGTACGTACTTTTAAAAATAAATCATTGTTTCTAAAAAATAAATGTTTTTGCTGTAAATTTTCATAAAATTTCTCTGTTAAATTGTTTTCTTTTTGTGTTTATAATTTTTTAAATGCTATAATGTTTTCTTTATTTATTACTACTTTTTATAAATGGAAACTATTTGTTATCAAAAAATATTAATTTTCATTTTCTTCAACAGAAAAGTAGAGAATGTTTTATATTTGCCTAATCTATCTAAACCATTAACTAACTAATAATTATACATATCTAAAGTACTTAAATTACAATAAAAACTAGTTTCTTTGAATTGCAAATTACTAACTACTCGACTTTAACACTTATTGTTATCATACTTCAACACTAAAAATTTACGAAATATTTCTATACCTATGAAATAGTTATAAAAATATTTACAACAATATTACAAATATTAACAATAAATTCATTTTCTATGCCATTATTAATATCTTAGTAGCATGCAATAAAAATATTCAAGATAAGATATAGTTAGATTAAATATATATTATAGAAAAATGCAGGTTATTTTTATATAGAAGAAAGCTTATTATATTTCAAGCTTAAAAAAAGAGATAGGAAATAGAGTAATTAAAGTATGTGAAGTTTGAAAATCATAATAATGCGTACCTATAATTGAAGCACACTAAATGTTAAATGAATACATTTTTATAAAGTTTAAATATATTATATCCAATTATCGTTATTAATCACATATTTTTATAAAATTATAATCCTGAATTTAAATTATACATCGAGAAAACAAAAATATCAATAATATAGAGGGACACGGATATATAAATTGTTTAATCTTGCATGATTATTCATGATAGTACCTATTAGTTTCTTCTTTCTATACATTTATACTTTAATAAATTTAAGTGCTCTCGAATAAGTGTTGAAGAATATGGTCGTTCGCTTTCCCGGAGCGAGCTTTACCTGTGCATTACGTGACAGTGGTTCGGTTCTCGTAGTCGAGCAAATAGTCGTTTCCGTCGAGGGGTAATCCTCGAGGATTGTCCTTGAGCGAGGTACAACACTGTGGCCACCCTTCAGTACCGGAAGTTAGTACGCATAGTAATACAGAGGATGTTAAAAATGAAAGAATACAAAAGAAAGATTTTACAGTTTGAACATGCTTTCGTCTTGATGTTCTTCACTTTTCCTTTTGTTAATATAAAAGAACAAATTATAGAGAATTCTTTCGAATGATAAAATGTTCTTACTTTTTTACTACCTTTGATTGTTGTACGTAATAAAATGTATGTTCATTATATATACAGCTTTGTCCAACAAAATGGAAGTATAAATAATAGTGTATTTAAATATTAAGGTGGAAGTATACTTTAAACTTTCACTATTTACATGTTGTTATATTTTTCCAATTTTTGTACTCACTAGTATAAAAAAGTATTGAATTGTTTTGCAAAGACAACATTTTTATTTCATTCCCTTGATAATTAAAAGAAAAAAATGTGTAATAAGAACCATTTTATTTATATATTAATTTATTCGTATTGTTTCTTTCAATATTAAAATTTCAATATCATTCTATTAAAATAAAGTATAAATAGTAAAACAAAAATGTAATGTTGAAATAAAATGATATATTTTTAGATTGTAAAAGAAAATGCGCTGAATAGCAAATTCCAAGTCACGTATTTTCTTGCTTCAAATTATGAGCACTACGTGCAAAACTTTTGAATACTCATATGATAAAAGTTACGTAAGGTAATTACCGCACGAATTATTTATATGCATCACATCGATTATATTTTAAAGCGCCACATGCTGCAAATTTGCACGATAATTATACTATAATATAAATAAACTCACGCATATTAACAATTTACAGTTGACGATGAATTTCAAATCTTTTAAAATTATTATTTATCACAAATTTACTTGCACCGACATGCAACCATATTTTCCAAGCAATAGATATAAGCAGCAATAAAATAATTACAACTTCTAAATGTTTTTAAATTTATTAATTTAATATATTACTTGTCTAATTTATTAGACATATTTCAACAAAAACATTAAGAAGTTATAGCAAATACCAAATTTTTAGCATATTTTGCACCTTAATTTTTAACGAAAGCCGTATAATTCTACAAAATATTTATTGCTACAGTACTTTAAATACCATGCAAAGTTAATATAAATAAAAAATATGTTTATTTTCAGTACGCAATGTAAAAGAAAAACCAGAATTGTTTTAATATTTTGATTTTAAGATTTAAATACTTCCAAAATGTTTAGTTTTTTACTGTTTAAGTAATATTTAATGTGTAAAGTGTGAAAGATTATGTTAGTTCGTTGTTACATTTAGTTTTTTTATTTACAAAAATTTACAAGTTATTGCTATCTATTTATAAGCAAATTCATTTGAAAATTAAAACGATAAAATGCAATACTCAATAACTAAAAAAATATTACCTTTGTTGAAGGCGGGCCAGATGAGGGGACATCATGATCAGCCAAAATAGATGAATTATTTTCGTCAACAATTATGACTTCGTATTCTCCATCATCTTGAGATTCAGATTGACTCATAACTCCTCCGCTTTCTGAAATGTATTATAAAAAAATGAAACCCAAATTTCACATTATCAATATCAATATATTTAATGAAAACGAATTTAAATAAAACTTCATCATGCCATAATTAATATCAAATTGATCAGCAAATTTGTGATGGCACTCAAAATATTTCCCCCTATTCGCAAACAGTATTATCAGAAATTAAAAAATCCTTAATGCTGTAAAATAGTAAATAATTTTTAAGTGACTAAGGCATTTTACTTTCAATATTAAAATTTGCACTTCCAATAACATTAAATAATATGTAAGATTAAGAATGATGCCTTTTCAAAATTAAGGTAGATCTTGCATTATATATAGTATACTACTGGATTATCTTAAAACGTAATCTTTTTTAAACTTTTTGTTAAATTATAATATAGAAATTAATATAATATGAAAGAGGGTTATAGAAAAATTATGTGGTTAATATTATATTGTTGACCAAAAAACAAATCGACTTCTTTCTTTCTTTATCAAATCATCATTTTTTTTTTTATCTGACGTTAATATTATTTTTTTAATAATTTTAGGTACACTTATTCTTAGGAAAAAATTACAGCCAAATATTTATAAATTATGCTTATTTAAAAATATTAGATATTTTTCTGTAACTTTATAAGTTTTATTTTGCTTCGAAAATTACTTAAAGAACAATATGAGATCTTCAAAATGAAAATCAAATGAAAAATCAAAATCCCTTAGGAACAATAATCTACTATGTAATTTTTGTTATTTATATCTTATGAATTCACTTAAAAATTTTCCTCCATTATACAATTCTTTCAAATTAGATTGTTTTTTGTATTATAATATTTCAACAGTGTTAAAAAATGGTTGTCTATGTATAGTGCAAGACCTACTATCTTAAAAGGGAAATGAATTACTATTATAAATACTAGCAATTAGAATGAGACAAACCCTTTTAAAGTGAAAATTTTTATTTAAAGGACCTTCTATCGAAATATTAATTCAAAATAATATTTTCTTTAAAAAAAATAAAATTTCTAATAATTTTCTTGTTTGCCTTTCATATGAAAAGAGATATTTCAAACTGACTCAAGTATAAATACAGAAACAATGATTAGAAAATTATAAATTTTATTATTTTAAGCTAGTATTAAACTAATCTCACAACACGGTAACCATTTATGCCCTAAAACTAACCACTGTAATCACAACGTTACTTTGAATAATTCTAAAAGATAAAAAGTTATTTTTATTTTTAATTTCTATAAATATCGTGTTCAAAAATAAATAAATTATTCAGCAAAAATTTAAAAAGGATTTGTATTTTGTTTTATTAAAACTATCTAACAACAAACTAATTACTATGTTCCTCTGTGCTCATAACTATACTATGTGTTATCTACTAAAATTCAGACATTTTGTTAAGCGTTATTAAATAGCCTTAACACATTTTTGACATAAATTCAAGTAATAAATAAATGTTGTAAAATTTTTAGATTACAATATCATTAATTGTACTGATTCTAGTAAGTAAATCTTTGTATAAGCTTAAATTAGAATATAATATCATTCATATTATTCAATTTAATATCATTCATATTATTCAATTTAATATCATTCATTTATTCTTTAAAACATTAAGTATCTGGTGTAATTATTGCATTTATTTAAAAGTAAGATTTTCAAATTGATCATTTGATAGAATAAAATACTATATTAAAATGCACGTATCACAATGCATATCTTGGTATACATTAAGAGTCGCAACTAAGTTTTTATTTTTTTGCAAGGTCCTTAATAATGTATTATAATAGTATTATCACACTGATTTTTGATTATTTGTCTAGAATATGGGGAACTATTAGTGACTATAAGTGTGTGCTATTTTTCTAACAAACTTCGTGCAAGCACTAATATTGGCATATGTTGAGTGAATCAAAGCTGTGTAGTTAAAACAATTAACCATTCAAAAATAGCAACAAATAAAAATAACAATAACATAAGTAAGTTATTGTTTTTTACATTATTCTTTCAAAATCGTTTAGAATACTTGTTTATAAAATAAAAAAATGAAATATTAATTCTTTAATATTATCATGCGACAATTGGTTAAAAACATATAACATTAAAGTTCGTAAAATATAGAGGGTAGAACTATAAACTACATATAAACATCTTGACAAAGGCAAGATAAAAAAGTATCCCAAAATAAAAGTTATATAAAATGGTTCAGAAAAAAGTCTGTCAATTTTTAAGATATCAAACAAATGGTCGTTGAGTAGAAATCTATACGATATATTGTACGAAAACTTAAAAATGATGTTGTAAACATTAATTAGATTAATTAAAAAAATTTTCTAACAATTATATGTTTTATAAGAAGCTATAAAGGCCTTTTTTCAAAAACGTTGCGTTTGTCTACAAAAATTATAGACAAAAATTAATTTTAATATTCAAATTATTCCAACATGAATAATTTTGTTAACAAAGTCAGTGCAACTTTTCTAAAATGCGAACTTAGTCAATTTCTTATAAAACATAAAGCTATTAGAAAAATTTTTTCATAACTAATTTAATTAATGTTTACAACATAATTTTTGGGTTCCCATATAAAATTCTATACAAATTTCTAACTCACTCTTTCACTTGGCCTTAATGTAAAAAATAGTTTAAAGAATTAAGTAAGAAAAATTTAAACAAAGCAGTAAAAGTAATGAACGTAATTTAGTTAAAACAATTGTTACTACAACAATTCCAACTTGTATAATTAAATTTCTCAAAGAATTAACTTCATTATTCTAACATAAGTAAGTTAAAAAATTAAATAATATTTTAGTTACAATATTAAGTAAATGTAGAATTGTCAAATATCTTTAGAAAAAATTAATATTATATTTTTGAGCTTCTGAATATAACAATAAAAATGTATTTATAAATTTTTAATACTTATCATTTTTATCTTAGTTATCAAAAATACGGATATTCCTTTCATTTCTGTTATTATTAATATTATTCAATAAACTACTGCACTTTTCAACAAAAAAGTGCAGTAGTTTATTGAATTAAAACTTAGCTACGTAATAACCAGTTCAGGAAACATTAAGCATCTATGATAAAATAAAATTTTCGAGGGTCTTAGATAAATAATAAATATATTTATTTCATAATTACTAAATTATAGTAAATCAATTTCAATTGCTTTATCGAAGCACTCTTATTTACCTAACATATATTTTTGTGTTCATTATTTAATTAACTAAAATCGAGCACTATGTGCGTGAAAAATATGGTAATAAAAGTAAAAATCAGACATTTAAAAAAAAATTATACAATAAAGAATTTAATTGCCGCTGACTAATCAAAAGCTAGGTATATTCGTAAAAATTTAAGAATAATCAGCAAACTTAGTTTTTGAGAATAAATAAACAGTTACAACAGTAACGAAAACCAATCAGGGACGATAGTTTAATATTTTGAATTTTACACTGAAAATATCCTTATAAAATTATTACACATTTCTCTAAAAATTACAAAATGTTCTTCAAATAACGTAGTAATATTCAAACAAGTTTGCAAGGGATGTCAGAGAACCTGTTAAGAAGGAATATGTATTTTAAATTAACAGGCATATAGCCCTTTATTTGTTTCATTGCCAATACCTTATTATTACTCAAATCCGTATTTATTTATGAAGTAAATTTAAATGTTTATCCATGTATTTGTTAATTTTGCCTTGTTTTAATATTTATATATTATTACTATTGTAAGGGCAATTATCTTATAAAGTGGCTTTAATTTAAAATGCACCACGTCTATAAAATTAATAAAGCAACCATACAGCATGCAAAAATGATTAAATCTTATTAATTCTAATTTTTTATTGTATTCTTTTACTAAAGTCTTTTCTTTTAATGTAAAAAAATAATAATTATAATATACTTAAAAATAAAATTTATTAAAGTATATTATAATGACCTAGTAGGTTTCAATAGATCAATCTCTAAAACTAAAGTATTGAGAAACTAAAGTACTTAAAGTTCTTTCTCAAAAACTAAAGTATTCAGAAATTTATTAGAAAGGCTACTTTGAAAAAGTGAGATATCCCGAGGGACCCTTGAAAATTTCATAATCCTACGACACACAAACGAAAAAAAATATCTGTACAAGAAGAGCAGGCTCAAAACACAAAATCTAAAAAGGGATGATACAACATCAAGAACGACATACATCTTTGGTGGATGATAAAACAGAGGATAAACTGAAAAGTGAAAAAACCAAAGAAGTAAAAAAATGAGAGACTAAACATCGAGAAATAGAGAGATAATCGAGCGCATTCCATGATTGTCTCTATGATTAAAAAAAAGTTAAGGAAAAACGACGATAGTCGTTGTTTCCTTTGCACTTGACTGATTTAATTACCTTGCAGACCGTAACCAGAGTTTCTATGATAGATATTTCGGGGCTGATCGATACTATGCTTTTGCAGCGCATGATGATGGTTGTTGTTATTGTGATGATGGTAATGATGGTGACGATGATAGTTATAATTGTTGGAGTGGTAATTGTGGTGGTTGCTATAGTGATTGGGTATGTAATAGCCCGGATTGTTCGGATTGTTGGAGACCGGCCGGTTGGCGCCGGCTGGCTGGCGGGCACGGCGCATGGCCGCCGCCTGCTCGCTACTCGCTGTCGGCGGGTGCTCGTGGACGTGGTGCTGATTAGGCCCGCCGTGATGGTTGGCGTTTGCGTTCGCGTTGGGGTGGGACCCTGGGAGGAACTGGGGATACACGTGGTGCGACCACTGCGGGAACAGGGGCCGGCCTCCTCCGCCGCCGTTACCCTCTGCTGTGGGTTAAACATCATTGTGGATTTTTTTTTACGGCCACCATGCCTCTCATGAGTACCACGCCTCTCGCTCTCCTTATTATTTGCATATCATTCTCTCCTTCGTTCGTGCATTAATCTTTCATTCGTTTTTTGGGCTAAGGGGTTGCGAAAGTTACCCAAGAGTTTTTACTTTATCGACTACGAGTTCTACTTGAATAATTTCAAACCTGGTACAGTCAAAGAAGTTTTCTGTTTTACCAACTTGATGGTAACAGCGCTCACTTACCATCAGCAATTTATATGAATATACGCTTCAATATAAGTTTGGATTATATTTAAAGGAAAAACATTTTTCAATGGAATGTAAATCATGCAAGAATTTTATAACTTTACTATTTAATGTATCACTTTTCTTCAAGTAAAAAACATGTTTCTTACAAAAAAGGAATGCTTTACTTTCTCTTTGACGTATTTACAAACAAAATTTTAGTACTGAATCCTGTAAATTATCCATAGTCGATTATTTAAAATTATCAAATTCATATCATTTTACATACAGTTAATAAAAATAAACTTTCGCAATCCCTTAAAATTCCAGTTCATAATAGGATATTTCATTGGATTGTTATTTACATTTTTAATTCACTCACATAATTTGAAAACGTAAAATTTCAGTTGAAAATATATAAGAACATTTTTAATCTTTAAAGATTAGATTTTCCTTCAAGAAAAACTTATATGAAAGAAAAAAAACTCACTTATTTTGACGATAAATAAACGAAAGTATTCTGAACTAAACAAGTGTCTAAGATTTACAAGAGGTTTAATTTGTTTATTGAAATCAATGAAAAAAAGATTTATATTGAATTTATATTTATTTAAATTTATATTTATGTTGAATTTATATAGCAAATGGAAACAACATTAATTTTTCTAGCTCATTAGTCTTCAAAGTATTGCAGTTTTCATAAATAATTATATTTAGTTGAGTTTTTTTCAAATACTATTATTGTGTTACGACACCGGCTCTTTACATGTAATATGATGTAAGGCTGAATTTCAATTTATATCAATAGCACAAATAAGACATTAAAAATTTAATAATTCCTTACATATTTTATGTTATTTATATTTCATTTATTGCAACAGCCGATGTCTTTTATTAAATAGAATAAAATTCTACTATAAAATAAACAAGTTAAAGGTTTCGAATATTATTTGGAAGTTATCTACGCTGATGAATGGTAATGAATATAATGATATGATTGTGTGAAAAAGTAATCGCCGCAAAATTAAAATATTTTTAAACATAAAATACAAAGGTAAAACTGACATTGAAAGATACATTCTTCCAAGGAATCGTAAAAATTAATTTTTATCTAGCATAGTTTCAATTAAATTTTAGCCATATGAAATAGTAAATTTAAATTTCCATAATTAAGAATTTTTGAATTTCTATATTATTGCACTATATATAAATTTATGCGTAACGTATATTATAAAAATAAAAGTAACACTAATTTATTTTTAAATTTTATGGAAAAATTACTAAATAAAACTATGAAAGGAAAAATTAAATTACGAATCAATCTGATCATTTTTCATTTTGTTTCTCTCAGTGTAAAAATGAAATTTTTACATCAAATTCTTTTAAATTGTTATTCTCACTATTTAAAATGTATGCACTTATTCTAAATTTTGTTAACCGAATATCTCTTATTTTATTAAGTAAAGATTGAAAAAAATGTTCGTATTTGTTTTTGATACAGAGAAATATTATTATGAATAGAATTTGAAATATTTTGTAAAACGTTTTAATTTACATAAACGTTAATTACAAATTTTCTTATCTGATTACAAAATAATATAGCTTGTTAATTAAGAAAAAATAGAAAAAAATTAATTAAAAATTAAATAATTCCTTTAATGCATTACGTTACAGGAACTAACTATAATTGCGAAAGAAACCAAATACTTTAATCAGATACGTAATTAAAATTTCTATCAATTTAATCGTTCTCAAAATAGTTGTAATAATTCGAAAAATTAGTTTTCGGTAAATGATTAGCATTATTTTTTATTTTTTAATTGAAAATCTGTTTTGTTAGCATAAGGTAAGTAGTAAAATAATAATTATATTGTAATGAATTTAATGTAGTAATAATAATGATGATTATGTAAAAATGATTATGATATGACATCGATATACTTAAAACTACCTCTGTATTACGATCTGAAACGAACAATGGAATTCAATGAAGAGAGCGTAAAAACATCTCGCTCACAAATACCGAAAAATACTTTATTCAGTACAACCGTTAAGTTTTGATTTGACAAAATATAATACTTTTTCGATAAAATTTTAGACACGGCATCACGTATGGATGCAGTATGCATTTAAAAATCAAGTATACAATGTGCAAACACATTTGACAAACATCAAAACTCTCACTGTCAGATACAGATAAGATGTTAGTCTCCATAAAGTTTAATGCAAGTGCATCCACGCATGCGGACTACCAGGTGAATATTCTATGTGCTCTTTGTGATTCGTTGGTGCGAAAGGAAAATTTACCCACTTATAAAAGAAATAAAAATAGTCTACATTTCTAAGATTGTTGAGAATGCATAAACACTTTATATAACTGGTTGCAAACGCATTTGAACATGAAATAAGAGTAATAGAACACGCTAATTTGTTTCGAAAAATTGTTTATTTTGTTTGTTCAAGACGAGCATTGTGTGATGAAATTCATAGATTTTGTGCCTTTTTATAAATTATTTAAAATTTATCATGCTTATCAATTTATATTAATTTGTAAATATGAAATATATCACAAAATGTCTAAAAATTTAAGTTGTAAATATTAACATACTTTTTAAGTGATTGATAAACTTTTAACAATTGTAATAAGAATTTTAAAAGTAACAGTTAAGATCAATAATATAATTTAATTTAATTTAGATTTATTGATATAGTTTTATTTGTTAAATAGAAACTATCATGCTTTTAAAATAGAAAATTGCGAGCGTGCTTTCTAAATTTCTGAAATAATTCGAAAAACAATTATTTTCAGTTTAGCGGAGTTTCGCGGTAAAAAAATAATAGAGCTTATATAGTACATATCTGACATGTAAGAGTTTTGAAAACATTAAGAACTTCATGACTCAACGCTGTGATAATACATAAATTTTCCGAAGTGTTTTGCGTATTTTGGTGACATTTGCTAAATGTGACTGTATGTTTTAAATGTATTCTTCTAAAAAATGTAAACAGTATTATGTGAATGAAAAAGTTCGTCATTTAGACACTATAATTTAGATACTATAATTTTTATTTAATAATAGAGCTTTGTACCAATACTTCTTTATTAAATATTAGTTTTTTAGTCTTAATCAATAATAATTACGTCAAAAAAAATTATTATGTGTCATAATCTTTTGACATACTTGTTTATTTTTTCTATTGTTTCTTTAGGTATATAAATAATTTCTTGCAGAAAACAAATTATAGATATTATAAATATTAATTCATATTAGATTGACTCAATGATATAAGTGTTGAGTGACGTGTTTGTTAATAACACGAAACACACCGATTTAATAAAAGAGTAGATAAAGTATTAACTAACCTGATGGACTACCTGTCCTCAAATTTGCACCATTCGTTTGTATTGTCTGAACAGGACTGGGTGGTCTCTGTGATACTGGTGGTTCGAGAATATCTCGATATTTTGAAACCATTAATACAGAGATGAAGTAAACTATAGCCAGGGACAGAAACTGAGCCTGTTTGGTTTCTTCCTAAAAATTCATAAAAATTCTTTCATTAACCAATATCTAACAAAATATAAAATAATAAAATAGATAAAATATCCTTACAACATCTCTGTAAATAACAGCTCGTAATCGATTAACATCCATATCTTGCAGTAATTTTTCAGGATCTTTTACTGGACTTAATTGATTTGCTAAATTATCCACAATGTTCTGAAAATATATAGAATTTTAATATAAGTTAAATATTAGTACAAGATTTCACTGTTACATTCATATTTTATAACCATTTATATATATATATATTTTTTTTAACCAGAAAAAAGCATCAATTACTATACTATGTAAGCCTTGTAGGATATTGTAAATACTGACTATAATTTTTTTAGAGTAATGTAGGTACTAGTAAGACTAACTTTACAATTTATGATTATGCCTACATAGTTAAATTACATATACTTACTTTTAATAACGTATGGAAACTATCCGAAAAATATTCTAATTTATAAAACATGAATCATGTATTTAGAAAAAGATAAAAATAATTACTCATAAATTGTAAAATATTAAGGATTTGTTCATCGGTATTGTAATTGATATACAAGTTCTGATATGAATTGTCAAGGTAAATGTTGGGTACATGTTTGTAATCTACATACCTTGGGTGAGGTTTGGGCTCCACGAATGAGTGATTGTATGTGCTGTGATTTATTACTAGTAGCAATTTGTCGACCTAACATGCTGTACGTTCTGCCACGCTCTTTACACTCTAAGCAGTTTCTAACGGCACATGTACAGACCTAGACAAGCATTTATTTATCGAGGATTAAAATAAAAAAAAAGTGTGTTTAAAAAAATAAATAGTACTAGTACCATAGTAATAGCACGATATAACACATGGATAAGAATATTATTTACTACTCCAATGACATAAATTCTAAGTATAATTTTTCTAGTTTATAAAAAAAGAGCAATGATCTACATTTATTTAAAAGGAATTAGCAATTTTAATTATCTATTTTATAATTTTATTAAAGAGTACGAGTTTTTAAATTAAATTTACGATTATTAATTACTTTGAGGTAAATGTTAATTACAATCATAAGTTCTACGTTAAAATATCACGTAAAAATGGCCGCTAAATAACATATAAAAAAATACTACATTAATTTATTATTGGAATGAAAATTCATTGCAAAGTTTTTTTTGTACAATAATGTTTAATTGAGGTATATGGAGTGCTCAGTATCTCACTTCGATTATAAGAAGCTTTTCGTTATGTAAAAATAGTAAGTATCATAGTTTTATAAGTATAGTATAAAGGAATTCGTAAAAATGTTTATATGTAAAGGATAAAGAGATTGAATTATCGATTATTACTATATATACTATTTTCTAAATCTAAAACAATTACTACGATCTATAAGTACAAACCAGTCGTAAACATTGTCTTAGTATTCCACCACTAGACATGTTCTTCTCAGCTTCTAATTCTCCAAAATTCAAAGAACTGGCGAAGATAAGTACATCTGCCATATTAACAAGTCTTTGGAGGAAAGAAACTGCAACTTCAATGGGCATTCCTTGAGTAGGTTCGATTACGTCCATTTCGCTCTGTGAAATTATTTCATTCTAATAAATTTCTTGGTACACAGTATATTATACTTGGCTACTCTTATTATACAAAAAAAATTTATTAATATTAAAACATTAAATGTTAAAGAACTCACATTCGGCGAGGTAGCAGAAGCAAGAAGCGGTAAAAGACCACCACAGGCAATTATTAAATTATCTGCTAATTGAGATATCAAGTGCACAGTGTTAACAACAAATATAGCATTATCGCTGCTATTAACAAAGTCTAAGACTGATTTCGTCGAATGGCTAAAAGACGAAAAAATAAAAAAATATTAATTTCAAAACCAAACTTTTTTCCAAAGATATGATGTTAATTAAATGTACCTTCGCCAAACTTGAATGTCAGTTTCCAACGAAAACAAAACATCAGACAGCAGTCTTTGATGAATGTACGACCATTTGAATTCTGGTATCCTGAAAGGTGGCCTTGAAGGTCCTGGACTGAACATCGGTCTTGTGGATGGATTCGCTTGTTTCGTTTTTCTAGATTCTATTGAAATAAATTATATAAGAGTATTAAGAGGCTATTAAATCATATTTCATAAAAAGAATTTGATTGAAAAGTAATCAATGATATTTGAAACAATTCAAATAAGTCTAATAATTTCTTTATTAGATAATTAATAAGGATCTGAACATGAAACCAATTTATACTTTTGGTCTAGATAATACTCTTTGTGAAAAACAAAACTATAAATATTTACATTATAATATAACGTGGTATACAACCAGGTAAATAATACCCTTAAAATTTGACTAATAAACAAAATGTTAATAAAATTCGTGAAAGAATAATGATATAGTTCTAATAAGACATTTATGCAGAAAATTTTTGAGGATTTTATTCTATAATGTATAAGTAACATATTGTAGTCTAATACAAAATTAAAAATAAATATAAATAAATTTTGTCAATGCTTACCAAAATGATTCGGGTCGACTTGCGTCGAGGTAGAGGCACTCCTTGGTCGTTTTTGCGGCGAGGAATTCTTCCTCTGGGATATCGAGGCGCCATCGCTCTCGTCACCGTCGCCGTCGAGATTCTCCGTGGAGACATTCGGCAGGCTGGACCTGCGCCTTGGCACGTCACCGGCACTAGCAGCAGTTGTGAACCCAGCGGCCAACAACTGATTGTCTTTGGCAATCACGTCCTTGCTGACGGCATCGCCGGCACCTTGAGAAACAACACCGTCGGCTAAGCCTTGCGCTGCGGCGTCGCAGACCGTTGATATCGTTGGAATTTGCTCTTTGGCATTTGGCACTTGAGTCGCGCTATCTACACAACTTTCAACATCCTCGCTATTATTACAAACATCACTAGTTTCTACATCTACGGCTTCGTCAGTCCTTATTATCGTTGCCGTCGCTTCTGGCGCGGTTGAGACTATTTCCGCTTCTTCCTCTGGTTTATCACTTAGGCTAGTAGAAATAATGGACGGCTCCTTCGTATCGCGCTCGGTCGCGCCGCTTTCATCATCGTTACCATTAACAACATCACTTTTTTCGGTATCCTCGCACACACCATTCATTGTAGGACTGTTCGTCACGTCGGCGCTCGCGTCTTTAGTTTCGCTCTCATTATTTGCACTCTCGACTGTCTCTTCACACTTCTTAGGACTAGCAGTAACACTAGAACTTTTTGTTTCTTCATTTACTTCAACTATTTGTTTCTCTTCGTTATCCGTTACATCCGTAATCGTAATTACTTGTTGAGATAAATCTTCAGTATCTTCAGAGTCATTTTTTTCGATATTACTTACATTCTCCTCAGCAGAGTTCTCCAAAGGTTCTTCAATCGTTGGAGAAGTTTCCTCTGTTTCTTTGACATCATCCTCTTTATTATTTTCAACTACTTGGGTCTCTTCTGATTTATCAACATTACTTAGTTCTTCGACTAATTCACTCGACTCCTTCACCTGCTCTATAACGGCACTAACTTCAACACTTGTAATAGAAGCTGGCTTTACATTTTCTTCTGTAACGACGATTTTTTCGATCGTTTCGGGAGTATCTTTAGCGGGGGAAGCTACGTCAGTTTCACTGGCCTCTGATTTATCACTATATCCGTTCGTCATTTCTTTCGCAGGAGAAACAATTGGCTTCTTATCCTCCTTGTTAATATTATCGTCTGTGGACTCGTCGTTGTTCATCTCTGGTTCCACTTTATTCGGTTCCTCCCCCGTGGCAGGTTCGGTAGAAGATGTTTGCGTGGATTCTTCGCTCTCTCTAATAGTCGATAGTGAATCCTCATTGTTGTGTTCGTCTTGAGATGCTTTAGTTTCGTAATCTCTTTTTATGCTTTCGTTTGCTAGCGAGTCTGGGCTCGAGCTTTCGATCTTTTGAGCATCGCTGAAAAATTCGCTCGAGCTCTCAATCGATACTACCTCACTCGTCTCCTGCGTTGTTTGCAGAGATACTTCACTATTAGCTTCTTCGAGAATCGTCGGTGTCTCCGTGTGCGTCGTCGCCTGAACAGTCTCTGGCTTGTCACTCAGTCGCGAATCCAGAGAAACCACTTCGCTGGATTGCTGGGTATCATTATTGATCTGGTTACGAGAGGCGACAATTGCTGGACTGCCGTCGCTTTCGGTATTGTCGATGGAATTGAGATCGCAGCTGCACGACTCGTCTAATCGATCGTTTGCCTCTATTGCGTCATATTCCTGAAATTAGAAATAAATATATTTAAAGTGCGGTTTATTTTTTCTCCTAACTCTATATAACTAAAAAATAAGCTTCTTTACTATAAACAAATTTTAATCCAATTATTCGAATTATTCAAAAATAAAAAAATTTAATTATATATTTTTTAATTATGGATTTAATTTAAATAATTTAACGAAAAAAGCGATCTATCTGATAGTTCTTTATAAGGTAGAATATTCGTAGCGTACTTTGTAGTTACTGTCGACGTGTTGAATTTCTCGAGTCGGATCATTTACCCACTGGGCAGGTCTAGTGTAACCATTGTTACCGGAATGTTGTTGATCCCAGCCTGAAATTGTACTAATCGGCCTCTGTTGCCTGACCTCAGGATCAGTGATGTTATCTGATCTTTGTCTCTCATAATGTTCGTACATTTGAGCAAATTGCAACTTAAATTCTTCATATGAAACCTAAAAATATAAAATATTTATCAGTTACTTATAACTATGCATATTTTATTTATTGTGAAATTATATAATTATTAAATATATTAGGTTGATTAAAATTAATTAAAAAATAAATGATATTATATATTAAAAATTTGTATCTGTGACTGCTTTTATACTGTTAAAAGACGTCACGTCAAAATTTAATTTGATATTTCAACGAAATAATTTGTTAATATTTATATATTTTTTTCTATAAATTCTGATACTCACTTTGGAATGTACAATGGCAAGCGTATCGACCCACACTCGCCAGCCTCCATACTCGTGTTTGATAGCATGATGCAAAAGCATTCGAAATAACGAATAAACCATGTCAGAAATTTTCTGTTCTTCCGTATTCTTCGGGTGGATGTAAGCCATGGCTATTAACCACTCTTGCCAAACAGACATTTGCAAAACCGTTCGTCGATTTTCGCGATTATTGTTACAAAGGAGAGTCATATCCGATAGAAATAGTTTTTTCACCTCCAAGAGCTGTTCAGTCTGCTTTGATTGCCTTATAAGCGTTGCGACAACTTTAAGAATCACTGAAAAAATTATAAAAAGAAATTAGACATCAGAAAATAGTTCTTAATAATATATAAAAATAATAAATTTTTATAACTTACTTGGATTTTCTAATCTGTAATGTGATTCAGGTTCGGGGTGTCTCGTGTAAAGAATTTGTTGGCTAATATGCTCCGTCATTATCTCGTATAAAACATTGTACGTAGGTAAGGTAAGGGTCTCTTCATTCAAAAGTAGTCTTTCCGCGAGTAACGTATACAAATTGTGGGGACTCATCACATCATACTTTCTTCTGTAATCGAATAGATAAGATTGTTTATTTCCATTTTTATTAAAATCGTCATACTTTAAATCATTAATTCTGAGATCATACTTGTGTGTGCTACGACTAAGGAAAAAGCCGAGCAGCTTTAATGCCTGTAACCTGATTAATTGACTCTCGGCTGCCAAGAGTTTGAAAATTGTTCTGACACCCTGTTTCGCGTCGAAGGCTGGGACCATGGATGATGGCTGCTCCGACATTAGCGATATGAGCATTTGCAATACATCGTGTAAATTTTCATCCTATTACAAAATATTCATTTATGTTAGCGTAATTTGAAAAAAAAATTAACTCTTATTGTTTATTGAAAGTAAATAACTTAATTCATTTACCTCGTGCATTGTCGTTAAATAATTTAAAATGCTTTGCAATTCGTCATCCTTAACACCATTTCCGATCATGATTAATTGCTTCAGAAAAAGTAGAATGTATGATCGTATCGTCAGAATGTCCTTTTGCTGTGGCCTTGGACCATCTAGAATAAAAATTTGATTTAAGGATTATTATCAAGTAACGTAAAGCTAAATATCCAAAGTTTTTAAAAAGTTTTCTAATTTCGTTTTATTTTAAGTTTTATCAAAGACTTATTATAATAGTAACCTATGAATAATATTAAATACTTTTTTTCGTTACTTTTGTAGTTTGTAAATATAAGACAATTATAAACAAAAACATATTTAGCTTGTTCACAAGGCTTAAATTTAATGATCGTTTAAAATTACATTCGATTCAATGGTCAACAGAATTGGTAGATTTACTGACCCGAACCAAAATTTAATTAAAATCGCCGAATTGTTTTAAAAATATTAGAAAAATATATAGAATCAAAAGAAAATATTTTTTTCGTTTTTTAGTCAATCTTTTCATTTAATCTCTTTTTAAGTTCTTAATCTCAAACAAGAAACCTTTTTTAATTTTTACATTTTTTAAATTTAAATAGATGTTGATTTCGCATGTATCTATTTTTACCTTTGTGAACAAATTTATGGATCCAAATACTGTAATCTGTAAATCTATTAAAGAAGTTACTGCAGATGTACGTACCTAGACCCTTAGGCGTAATGCCGCTTTTGCTGCGTGGGCTTGCTACCCAGTAGTAATATTTGAGCGTGTGAACGGTCTGTAGCACGGTGGAGACGCGCCTCACGTTCGAGTAGATCTGCGTGTCGCTGAGGAACTCAGTGGCCAGATAGGAGTAAAGACGTGTCTGGACGGGTGCGGGCGTGTATATCCAGAGAGCTGGATTGAAGAGGACGTGGTCCAGCAGCTGCCATATCAGGAACGAAAAATAGAAATACTACATCACCATGGGTCTGCCTGTTCTTCGGACACATCAATCTAAGCCGACTTTTTAACTTGCTCTACTTCTACTCTTCACCTCGATTGGAGGATTGAAAGTTTTATTGTTTTTACTTATTTTATGTCTTTTCAAAAGCTGCCACTTTGTAGGAAATTTAATAACTTCTAAGTTGTTATTTTTAAAAATTGTTTACATTTTACTGATACTTTTTTATGATTAATTCAGAAAGTAGGTACGAGAAATTTTAAAGTTGTAATATATTAATAATCCTTTTTTTAAACGAATGTGCTGAATATATTTTATAACTACTTCGATATTTTTATGAAACGGATAATGTATTCTTAAATGATATTTCATAATATATTATTTGTAGTACACTAAGTAATATCTGAAGTAAATTTTGATGTATAACTTTTTCTTTTATTTCGTAAATCAAAATGATGTCTAATTAATGTGGAAAGAGGAACTCAATTAACTGCATAACTAAAATCAAAATTTAATTTTTATTCCTTTTTTAGTTTAATTTTAGTTACGTGCATTCTCTTTCAAAAGATACTATCAGAAAAGCCTTACCTGCGTAATTAATTTTTTAATAAAAAACTATTTAATTAAAAATGTTCAACGAGATAATAATATGTGAGAAGGATAAAATTCAAATATTAAATTTATAAAGTATAAATTATTTCTTGTATACGTTTAAATATCAAAACAAATTTTAGTAAACATTTCATTTAACTGTTAAATAATACTATTACCTGTATGATGTATTATATCTTAATCATTTATAAAAGTACCTATCAAGTAATAACGACATTAAACGAAAATTCACATTTATTATATAAATAGATTGATTGAGAAAGTACCAGAAAAAAGACAATGAATAATTTCAACATTGATTAACACGACATCGATACGGACGATGGTACATGAATAAATACAATTCGCTGATTCTTTATATAATCGTCTAAACATGCATTGAAAGAAAATGTTTGATAATAGTTAACTTGCTGATTAATTTATACATTCCGAAATAAATAGTATGTAGCTAATAATTTATTTTAAAACTAATGCTACTTTATTTAGTTGAATTTTGTTAATTTTAATTAAGAGGATGTCGTAGCGGTATAACGTATGCATTAATTTTGTTTATACTAAAACAATTGCATACTTATTATTATTTCATGAGCTAAGCGCCCTAGGTATTACTATTACAAAGCGAATAAACCCGCTAGATTTATTTAAAAATTATTAGTTTTAACAAAAACCTGGAAATACAAAACCAACTAAATTTCAAAATAAATGCATTGTTGATATACGGTTTAACACATTTTTTTACATTTTAAATAAAGTCATTATTTCTAGCATGATTTTATGAGCTGAGCGCCCTAGCTATTACTAATACAAAGCCAACGAACCTTGTCGATTCATCGTAGAATTGATAATTTTAACAAAAACTTGGAAATACAGTAAAGATCACCATGTTATACCGCTCCGACATCCCGTTCTTTCAGAATACAAAAAGAAAAGCATTTAGAAGATAAGAAAATATCTCATAATTTTCTAAGAAATCAATCAAAAAAGTTAAAAAATTACAAATAAATTATAATTACTAACAAAAATTGATATGATATGTATTATGTTTTGATTACAAATAAATTATAATTATTAACAAAAATTGATATGATCTGTATTATGTTTTGATTTCTAAGTTTTATTCTTTATATATTTAAAACTTACAACTAAATTTAGGGCTTGGTAATCATATTAATACTGTTATGTCCTGGATTTGGGCGTAATATAATTAATAATTGACCAGCGTAGTGGCGGCTACAAGTGCTTGAAATGAGAGTGTCTCAATCACTCTCGCACTACTTTCATTGAATATTTTTATGATTAATAATTTATTTCTTTGTTAAATTGAATTCTTTATTGAATATTCTTATAATACTTTTCAATATAAAATATGATAATACTTACTTTTTGAAGTTCTTGATAATTGCAGTAGGTTTAATAATCACAACACTGACTTCTGAGTTACTATAATTATTTAATTTATCAAGTTGAAGTTAAAAAAATGATAGAACAATATTTTTATTTGAATATAGTAATAAGTAAGGTTTTAGCCTAATTGTCAATCTGACGAGATCGACTTTGGATTCGTACTAACTTTAAAGCAAACGAATTCTGCTTTTTATACGCTCAATTTGTTTAAAAAGATTTACATTCTTTAATTGTTTTCCAAAATATTCAGTACATCATAAACGCACTGCCTTACTTTTTGATGGAGACACATTGCAAAATTGCAGACGATGCGCGTCCTCAATCGCGTTCGCAGTGACATGATTTTGTTCAACCAGTCGCTGACATAATTTATTTATTTATTTATTTATTAACCAGAGTAGAAATATACAATAGTTTACAATAGAGTGAAAAAAAAATTACAATAAAGTAAAATTGCACATAAATATCACGTTACATAAGTAACCCAGCAGAGGACAAGGTTTCCTGTTCACTGGTCTGGCTCGATATAAACTAAAAAAAAGCTTATGAACTAAATAACTTATAGCTAAAAAAAACTTTACGCAAATCCATCTGTTGTGCACTCCTTTTCAAATCGGAATACAAAATTGCATTATCTTCATTCATCGCCAATATCTAACTAGCATCGCACTTGCTTTTGTAAATGTTTCTGTAGATGCATTCCTACTTCTCTTGTAAATTTCTTTTTCGAAATTGTTTAATCTTGCTGGACACGTTAACCC